>MU159523.1:37633-75471 GCA_015888305.1 Antheraea pernyi | reverse complement strand
TCTTTCCCCTGGAAGGGTTATGCCCATGAGATTTTCCCCACGTTAAAAAATTAAAAGGTTCATATGAAGTTGCTATGAAAAATATTGATTTTTGCAATGAGTGATGTTGAACTGAGTTTGGAAACGCGTCACTTGGAAACCACTGAACCAATGTTAACTTTCAATTTTTAGGACTTTACCAGAGATGGGATTTACATATGGTTAGGCGAACCCGTATTAAATGGTAAAATTATATCATGCGCATGACGTTGCAGATACCAGTTAGCTTACAATAATAATATCTGTAAGGACCAGTATGTTCTATTTTCAAGCTATCTTTTTCAAGTTATTACCCAATATTGATTTTATAACAAAACTAGGAATATGTTTTATTTTTTAGAAGGTTAGAATACTTTGTGAGAGATATTACCTGATGTCGAAACAACACGCCGGCGTCAGTTAGCGCTCGCGCCAGTTGTAAGGTGTGAGGGTATGGAGCGCTCATATCTGCCATCCCGTGTACTAGATATAGCGCGTGTGGTGGCACATGATGTGCCCGTTGTGATGCATCCGCTTCCACGTACCCCTTGTAGTTTACTGAAGGCTGCCCAAGTATTCGCTCCGTGAATGCCGCATCTGCAGATATCACGAATTACACAATGAAGTAGTAACCATAATTCATATTACTAGTAATTTAGTAGGTGGTAGAGCTACGCTGAAGCTATTAATGGTTTCAGCATAAATGGGCTGGCTCGCCAGCGGTACTACCACCCTCTCACAGAAAACCGACGTAAAGTAACAGTGCTTGCATTGTTGCGTTTTGTTAGGTCAGTAAGAGCTCCGGAGGCCGACCTCCCCTCCCCTTCCCCCTTCCCTTACTCCTCCTCACCCCCAAGACAGGTTGGCAAGTGTTGGCAACTTGGTGTTGCAAGTGTCTATGGACGGTGGTGATTACTTAACATTAGGTGACCAACCTGCCCGTTTGCCTCCTATGTTATAAAAAAAATAATTGTCCATTGAAAGAAATTCGACTTCAATAATGTGCAAAAATTCTTTTTTCACGTGTAATTAAGTATTGTATAAATACTGTAGATTGTACACTGTACACGCATGGAACGTGAATAACTTGTAAAAGGTGTTCTTCTTCTTCTTCTTTAATTTATGGCATGAAAAAAAAAACTATTTCCAATTTCTTTTATTGATGACACTAAAGCTAGCCAATATGTACTAAACAAAGATAAAAAAAAGATGATTGAGAAACAGAAGAGAAAATATACTTAACTACTTTGTCTCTAACTATCTGTATATACAATTTTAATGCGTACCTAAAATAAAATAAAAAGTTTATTTTAAAACAATTTAAAGTTATTTTATCGCTGAATCCATCCATCATATCCATCTTTAAAGCAAACAAATCAATTACTGCAGTTTATTTGTAGCTGATAATGATAGTAATGAACTGATGTACCATCCTATATCTATAACTTTAAATTAATATTGAAATCATGTCTGATATCAATTTGCGACATTTTTTGTGTCCACGTTTAGTTTGATTTCTATTTTGACATAAAAAATAATGACATACCCAAAATTACTTGATTAAGGTAAGCGAACAAAATCTATTAAAACAACGTCAATTCAAATGCAAATTGACTTACTGTAATATAACCAGTCGGTGATAGGAGACACAGCAATACCACATTTAAGTGTACTTTGTTGGGACCCAAGTAGCATCGCCGTGACGTACCCACCATAACCCCAGCCCCACACCGCTACTCGAGTTACATCTAAAAACTTGAAGGTTTCTAATAAATATCTGAAAAAAAAATAATAACAACTTTGGAGTATCTTCTATACATATGATATGAATGTAAATTTAAAATGCTTGTACTTTTTTGATATTCGTAAAAAAATGTTGCAGGTTTTAATGTTAATACATTTCAATCATTTTTAGATATGTCTGTCTGTTTGTATGAACACGCATCATTGCTAAAGTACTGGGTTCACAATAAAACTACAAAAGCATAAAGCATATCCTCGGGAGTAACTTAGTCTTTGTTTCATTAAAATCGGTCCACTCTATCAAAAGTTATTGTAATTTATATGACAGCTCGAGGTAAGTACGAGAGAAAAGTAGTAACCTACGAGTATACTAATATTATAAAGCTTATTTGTTTGGTTGAATGCGCTAATCTCAGGAACTACTGGTTCGATTTGAAAAAATCTTTCAGTATTAAATAGCTTATTTACCGAGAAGGGCTATAGGCTATATATCATCACACTGAGACCAATAGGAGCGGAACACCAATGAGGAATGATTCAAAATCGGGGTTTTCTTTTCTTTTTCAAAGCTTCGGTTGCGTGTTTGCGTTACCCCAAGTAACTCTTTCACGCGGACGAAGTCGCGGGCAGAAGCTAGTGTTCGTATAAAACCCTGGTAAAAAAAATGTTTTGGTAGGATTTTATAAAAAAAAGTTGAAACTTTTGGTAGTCTATTAAACTAACTACAGTCAAAATACAGTTATAACGACATCTCATATTTAGTCGTAAAAACCGAAGTCGCGGGCAGAAGCTAGTGTTCGTATAAAACCCTGGTAAAAAAATGATCTGGTAGGATTTTATAAAGAAAGTTAAAACTTTTGGTAGTCTATTAAACTAACTACAGTCAAAATCTGTTATAACGACATCGAAGGGACGAGTAGACGATATTTAGTCGTAAAAACCGATAGTCGTAACAACCGGCGATGTTTTAGAGATACTGCATTCACCCGGACCTTTGTTCTGGGTCAATATAACTGGTATGTTGTTCTAAACGATGTCGACATAAACGGTTTTGACTGTATACTACTCAACAAATTCGCAATATGAAATTTTTACAAGACCTAAAAGGCACATTTCTGTGTATAAGTTTTTTTTTTCGAACTGACTACGCTATTGACCAAGCAAGGTCTTAACAGCTTCACCGGACTACTTCTGTGTATAAGCTTTCTTGCTATAGTAAGGAAATGGTCACAGTTGACAATGGTTTACTTCACAATGATTTATTGTCGGTAATACCTGGAAACAAATTTTTTACTAGATCAAACTACAAACCTAATTTACAACGTTTACAAATTTTCTAAAGGAAAGACAGTATTCATTGATTCTTTAAACGTTACGTTATTTTATTTTCAACTAGCTGATACCCACGAATTCGTCTGCGTTATTCATTATCTTAACAATATATTTGGTGTATGGAGAAAACAATATCAGCACCATACAGATTGTCTTATTGCTCCACGGCCAAGAGACGCAGATCCTTGAACACGTGGTGTTTTTAAAAATCATAGTTTCTTAAAACTTTAGTCATTTTATATTAAACTACGTTTTACTGATGGCTTCGCTCACTATGACTAAATAAATATAGGTTTAAACTGTCCTTCGGGAGCAGTACTTTTTTTCTCGTTGAAAGGTACCCTATGTCATTTACTACCATAGACAATGTGTTTGCAAATTTCATGATAATCTATGGAATAGTTAAGGCGTGAAATCGTAAGATATTTTTATGGTGGTAGAGCCACGCTGAAACTATTACTGGTTTGAGCATGAATGGGTCGGCTGGTCCGGGGTAGTACCACCCTCTCATAGAAAACCGACGTGAAGTAACAGTGCTCTTGCATTGTTGCGTTTCGTTCGGTCAGTGAGAGCGCCGGAGGCCCACGTCCCCTCCCTCTCCTCTCTGCTTTCCCTCTCCCTCCCCTAACCCTTCCCCCCAAAAGGTGGCAACGCACTTGCGACTCCTCTGGTGTTGTTAGTGTCCATGGACGGTGGTGATCACTTAACATCAGGTGACCCACTTGTTCGTTTGCAACCTATGACATAAAAAAAAAAACTCACTTTCGCATTTATAATATCAATAAGGATAATGATTAGGCTATGACGATAATTCTTGTTTAGATAAAGAGCAAATGCCTAAGAAGTGAAACAAAAATGTTTATTGAAAACGATGTAGTAGTTTTTGAGTTATGCATGTATAACGACAGACCTCTATAATATTATTTATATAGAAGAAGAATAAAAGTGTATTACTGGTTACCTAATAACAGCCAATTGGTCAGCCACTTCGACTCCACCTAAGCGACCTCGTAGTAATGCACGAGGTAGACCCCTCGCGCCTGCTACATCTAATTTCACGTAGACTACGTCGTTGCGCGAAGACATATAGGAGCCCCAATCGACAAGGAACTCCTCCGTTACTTGCTGACTACCAGGCCGCCCATCTCTGCAGATTTTATGTTTTACTTTATAAAATGTGTTTACGAGTAGGTATACAGAAAAGATTTTCGGTACTGGTGTATTAGATGCGCCGCACTCCCTTCAATCTTTATATCAAAATGCGAATTTCAAATGCAGTCCTTTAAAATACTTTTAGATTCCAAAAATCTTTATTTAAAAACAAAGTATTCAATAAGATTTACGTGGATATAGAGTTGGTTTGGTAATGGGTTAATATAGAGTTTAAGATAGATTTCCCTTTATTTTCGCAACAGCTTGCTCTTTTATTTTGGTTTGGGTTAGGTTAGGTTAGAATTGCGAAAAAAATAATGCGAGCCGGCCGCGGAAGCGGTGCATTTAATACACAAGTAGCAGATTTTCTCATTTACATACAATTTAAAATTTCGATGTTTATCTCTGATATTATGAAAGGATAAACCAGATCGAGTTTCTTGCCGGTTCTTCTCGATGACTGGGTTGTTTTCCGAACCGGTGGTAGCTTTGACGTTCATAAGTGCCTTCTCAGGGCCTAAATTGAATAAAGAGTATTTTGATTTTGATTTTGCGTAGTCAGTAGAAAAAAACAGTAATATATGACATGAAAAAAAATCTATTTCTACTTTCTTTTATTAATGGCACTAAAGCTAGCCGATATGTACTAAACAAAAATAAAAAAAAAAAAAAGATAGATGATTGGGAAACAGAAAAGGAAAATGTACTTAGCTACTTTGTTTCTAACTATCTATATATAAAATTTTAATGCATACCTAAAATAAAAAAATAAGTTTATTTCAAAACAGTTGAAAGTCAGTTAACAAGGCGTTACGTTGCGGAATTCCATCTTTAAAGCAAAGTAACATCAAATCAATTACTGCAGTTGAAATTGTTTTGTAGCTTTTAATAATAGTAATGAACAGATGTACCATCCCATACCTATAATTTAAAATTAATATTGAAATCATGTCTGATTTCAATTTACGACATTTTTTGTGTCCACATTTAGTTTGATTTTTATTTTGACATAAAAATAATTACTTACCCAAAATAAATTCGAAAAAAAAAACTATTAAAACAACATCAATGCAAATGGTAATTGACTTACTGTAATATAACCAGTCGGTGATAGGAGACACAGCAATACCACATTTAAGTGTACTTTGTTGGGACCCAAGTAGCATCGCCGTGACGTACCCACCATAACCCCAGCCCCACACCGCTACTCGAGTTACATCTAAAAACTTCTCTTCGCTTCTTTTACTTTTGCACTACCAACGACAAATTTTATTCATGATAAAAAAACTGCTGGTTAGCTGGAAGAAAATGCCTTGTGGCATTAAGCTCACCAGTGTACAAACTAAAAACTACAAAAGCATAAAGCATATCCTCGGGAGTAACTTAGTCTTTGTTTCATTAAAATCGGTCCACTCTATCAAAAGTTATTGTAATTTATATGACAGCTCGAGGTAAGTACGAGAGAAAAGTAGTAACCTACGAGTATACTAATATTATAAAGCTTATTTGTTTGGTTGAATGCGCTAATCTCAGGAACTACTGGTTCGATTTGAAAAAATCTTTCAGTATTAAATAGCTTATTTACCGAGAAGGGCTATAGGCTATATATCATCACAGAGACCAATAGGAGCGGAGCACCAATGAGGAATGTTTCAAAATCGGGGTTTTCTTTTCTTTTTAAGAGCTGCGTGTTTGCGTTACCCCAAGTAACTATTTCACGCGGACGAAGTCGCGGGCAGAAGCTAGTGTTCGTATAAAACCCTGGTAAAAAAATGATCTGGTAGGATTTTATAAAGAAAGTTAAAACTTTTGGTAGTCTATTAAACTAACTACAGTCAAAATCTGTTATAACGACATCGAAGGGACGAGTAGACGATATTTAGTCGTAAAAACCGATAGTCGTAACAACCGGCGATGTTTTAGAGATACTGCATTCACCCGGACCTTTGTTCTGGGTCAATATAACTGGTATGTTGTTCTAAACGATGTCGACATAAACGGTTTTGACTGTATACTACTCAACAAATTCGCAATATGAAATTTTTACAAGACCTAAAAGGCACATTTCTGTGTATAAGTTTTTTTTTTCGAACTGACTACGCTATTGACCAAGCAAGGTCTTAACAGCTTCACCGGACTACTTCTGTGTATAAGCTTTCTTGCTATAGTAAGGAAATGGTCACAGTTGACAATGGTTTACTTCACAATGATTTATTGTCGGTAATACCTGGAAACAAATTTTTTACTAGATCAAACTACAAACCTAATTTACAACGTTTACAAATTTTCTAAAGGAAAGACAGTATTCATTGATTCTTTAAACGTTACGTTATTTTATTTTCAACTAGCTGATACCCACGAATTCGTCTGCGTTATTCATTATCTTAACAATATATTTGGTGTATGGAGAAAACAATATCAGCACCATACAGATTGTCTTATTGCTCCACGGCCAAGAGACGCAGATCCTTGAACACGTGGTGTTTTTAAAAATCATAGTTTCTTAAAACTTTAGTCATTTTATATTAAACTACGTTTTACTGATGGCTTCGCTCACTATGACTAAATAAATATAGGTTTAAACTGTCCTTCGGGAGCAGTACTTTTTTTCTCGTTGAAAGGTACCCTATGTCATTTACTACCATAGACAATGTGTTTGCAAATTTCATGATAATCTATGGAATAGTTAAGGCGTGAAATCGTAAGATATTTTTATGGTGGTAGAGCCACGCTGAAACTATTACTGGTTTGAGCATGAATGGGTCGGCTGGTCCGGGGTAGTACCACCCTCTCATAGAAAACCGACGTGAAGTAACAGTGCTCTTGCATTGTTGTGTTTCGTCCGGTCAGTGAGAGCGCCGGAGGCCCACGTCCCCTCCCTCTCCTCTCTGCTTTCCCTCTCCCTCCCCTAACCCTTCCCCCCAAAAGGTGGCAACGCACTTGCGACTCCTCTGGTGTTGTTAGTGTCCATGGACGGTGGTGATCACTTAACATCAGGTGACCCACTTGTTCGTTTGCAACCTATGACATAAAAAAAAAAAACTCACTTTCGCATTTATAATATCAATAAGGATAATGATTAGGCTATGACGATAATTCTTGTTTAGATAAAGAGCAAATGCCTAAGAAGTGAAACAAAAATGTTTATTGAAAACGATGTAGTAGTTTTTGAGTTATGCATGTATAACGACAGACCTCTATAATATTATTTATATAGAAGAAGAATAAAAGTGTATTACTGGTTACCTAATAACAGCCAATTGGTCAGCCACTTCGACTCCACCTAAGCGACCTCGTAGTAATGCACGAGGTAGACCCCTCGCGCCTGCTACATCTAATTTCACGTAGACTACGTCGTTGCGCGAAGACATATAGGAGCCCCAATCGACAAGGAACTCCTCCGTTACTTGCTGACTACCAGGCCGCCCATCTCTGCAGATTTTATGTTTTACTTTATAAAATGTGTTTACGAGTAGGTATACAGAAAAGATTTTCGGTACTGGTGTATTAGATGCGCCGCACTCCCTTCAATCTTTATATCAAAATGCGAATTTCAAATGCAGTCCTTTAAAATACTTTTAGATTCCAAAAATCTTTATTTAAAAACAAAGTATTCAATAAGATTTACGTGGATATAGAGTTGGTTTGGTAATGGGTTAATATAGAGTTTAAGATAGATTTCCCTTTATTTTCGCAACAGCTTGCTCTTTTATTTTGGTTTGGGTTAGGTTAGGTTAGAATTGCGAAAAAAATAATGCGAGCCGGCCGCGGAAGCGGTGCATTTAATACACAAGTAGCAGATTTTCTCATTTACATACAATTTAAAATTTCGATGTTTATCTCTGATTTTGGTGTAGTACATGCACTTATATTCGATTAAAATAAAAAACACATAAAAAATAATAGATCGTGTTAAAACGTGAAGTGTCAGGAAAAAAATAATTAGGGATATTTGGCAAAAGTATAAATTAATAGCCATTTATGCTAAAACGCGTTACGAATGTGAAGCCAAAATACGAATTTCAAATTTGGCAACTTGAAACTTGGAAGACCTCGTTCGTTATATAACATAAAATATCTGGCATAGTTTCATGTATTTCACACATTTCTTCCAGGTCAACGGAACTAAACCCCGTTTGAATAGTTATACTGATTTGTATAAATCGTAAGTTGACTTTCATAAAAGGAATGAATTCTTAAGCAACTTTAAAAATGCAATTCATGTTTTGAAAATATGAAATAGTATAATAATTTTGATATTACAAACATTTTAAAATTCAAATGAATATTGTACATTGATCAAAACGTAATTGTGAAACTTACACATGAACTAGCACTGGAAATGCTGCATCACGTAGTTCTTCTCGCCATGACGGTGGCAGTAGCAATTGAACACGAGCTTTAGATCCACTACCCAGTTGCACTTCGAATGACCGCCGCGTAGGCAAAGCTAGTTCGCGAAGTCGTACTGATCTGTAAAGTTTTGTTGATAACACTACCTTTATATTGGTTACACGTTTATATTAAACGGAATTCAATAGGAATGTGTAAGTTATTTTATAAACTCTTTTTTAAATGATAGTTATTTTATGATACTAGAGATATATGTACAAAAAAGAAAAAGAATGCGCGTATGATTAATTTTTTTTAGTATGTAACACGCCAGAACACTTCATACAGAAAATTTTATAAAACCCGTGTACGACATAATACAATTCAATATTTGATAGACATTATATAATAAGCACAGAAACTATACTAACCTATAAGGCCTCGTATCATACAATATTCTCTCTAATTTATGCGTTCTCGCATCGTGCAATCCAGCCAGGGGTGGACCGGGTCCGCCACATTCCAGAACATAGTGCGTTATTCCCACTTTAGGCTTAGCAGGTGAGAACGTCGCACGCCAAAAGGAACAATTCGCATAATGCAAGCGAGCTGGCCACACAGCTAGCTCACATGTAAGGCAACGAGGTTCTTCTCTCTCAGCACGAGCTTTAACGGAGTTGCTACCTCCACTATAACTGGGATCTCGGACTACATAAACCTGCCTCTGACCAGGCCTATCTGCACTCCCTGCTTAAAGTAAAAAAATCTTTAGGTTTTAATTCTTAATAGGTTAAAGTTAAATATGATACAGCGAGAAAATATCACAAGACAAATCACAAACAAAACTAAGGTTTAAAATACGTGCTGGTTTCAAAATTCTTCTATGTAATGAATATTTAGTAGGACAGGTAGAAAATATGTTAGTAACACTTTTATTAAATTATAAACTCAACTGCACTAAAGCAAAATACTTAATTTGATTTGCTTCAGCCACCGTGTCACGATGTAGTTGCGGTACGTATAATCTTTCTGTATCTAAACCTAATAAGAAGATGAAAAAAACATTGCATAAAAATTGTTTATAAGGTAAGAATTTTATATTTATTATTATTCTTACCTAAATAGTAAACTAAATGATTATCTTGATCCCAGGCTAAGATTTCTGCCACTTCGACCTTCCCATGTGACAGAACTGCAATACGCTGTCGTATGACATCTACGTGCTTTATGTGTGTATAATATTGTCCACCACCTTCTTGTACTGCGGCGAGAAGTAGAAAAGCACTACCATCTTCTGAATAAACTGGTTGCTGATGGACTTCTAGCCACGGCTCGTCTGTTGCTTTTTCTGAATGCATCTAGTAGGGAATTGAAATATTATAATATTTTAATTTATAATTGGCAGTTATAACGAAGACATTAAAATAACCGTTTTTTATAATCTCACCTCTGTGCATGTCCAGTTAGGAGCATAACAACTACTATAAACAGTAAAGTTTTGTGCACGATTCATCCATACTACACCTATATGAGAATTTTCTTTGCCCACCCATTGGGCTGATATGAGATAATATTCCCTGAAACCAAAACTGAATCAGATAATGCCAACATAATTTGTATTATAAAATCTTTGTTTTGAAACTCACATTCCGTCTAAAGTACTAGGAGGTTTGACTTCCCATCTTGGAGGGGAAGTGGAATTCTGCACAGTCACTATCCATAACTTAGCTTTAGGTATTGAGCTCCCCGGCTGTAATGCAGAAATTTAATAAAATGAGAGGATTATATAGGAGGATGAGGTAAAATATTAATAGCACTACTATAATAAATATTTACTTACAGTAGGATATCTTATGGTTACGTGATCTGGGAAAACCGTGTGTAAAGTACTATTAGTTGTGGTACGGAGAAAACCATTACTTGAGGCTCCTGTACCACCGATGCTTCCAGAAATGCGGGGAAACTTGAGCTCTGATACATTGCTATCATCGTATTGTACATACATCACGAGAGTACCATCTAATGAACCCCATGTAGCCGAAGATGCTTTTGTCACCTCCTCTGTGAAATGAAATACTTCACTTTAGAGGCCTTAAATTTGATTTGCTACGTATATTATCTTCATACTTTTGATTTATTCTCGTACCTGGTTATTATTGTATGTATGTATTATTATGATTATTTTCGATATTGTTATAGAAATCACGGTCTATCGAAAAATATATGCTTAAGGAACAATAAAGAGAATAAGAATTGTAGGCTCTTGTACTACTTTTCATCAATTTTCTCATTACCTTGGTATAACCAATCAGATACGCCATTGTACACCCGTCCAGGACTGGAATCGTTGGTGAGCCGAAGAAGTGGTGCCCTCCGTGCCGGCGGACCAGGTCGTGCGAGGACCTCGTTATCTGCAGCCAGGAGCAAAGACCCATCCGAGCCCAACCAGGCTGCATGCTGCCATTCCCAACTGCCTTGACCCTCTCCAAATAACGGTATGTGGTGGCTGAAATTAGTAACATATATAGGATTGAAATGTATTCGGTATGTATGTATAGCAAAGCCAGATCATCGCGGCTTGGGTAATCTTTTTGTTTTTATTTTAATACGAAATATACGATTTTTTCCAACAACTAGTTAAGTATAACATCAAATAAAAAATAGTGAAAAAGACAAGTATATCTATAATCTGCAACGGCTGATATATAGGTTGTTAAATTATATGAATATTAACTAATCCAAATATGCGATTTAAAATTATGTTTTTTGTTTATCCAGACTAATCTCCGGGTAAGACGATTGTGGTGGGACTCTTACTGGCTCTTCGAAAATAAGTTTTACTTTGAAGCGTTTCGTCGATATAAAATTTAGTGAATTTTTTTTATTGTAGCACGGCAAAGTGACTGCACTATGCCTGATGGTAAGCACAGTACAGTCCAAAAACATCGGCGACCACCGAGTGACACACTATCCATCGCCGGTCGCCGCTGTCATGTCGGCCTGCGAATAGCTGGATATGCACATGCTGATCCCGAAACGCGATCCGCAGAAGCGAAACACTATGACGGGCGTTTTCGCCATATAAATGGTGGTTGCGACCCAGTCAGGCTGTAAAACCCTACCACCCCGCTTTCGCCATTGCCTAATTCGTTATTCAGCAGGGTGCACCGCGTGCAGGTGAGATTGGCTTGGGTGTCTCAAGTGTTATGATGTTATTTGACACCCCTTAATTTAATAAGATAACGATAACTAAGCGAGTAGAGTCAAGAGTACAGCTAGTGTCTTATAAAACTTACAGGAGTATGCAAACTTTAATATGAGTAAGAGTGGTATGGAATATAAATATAAAATTGATTACAAGTTTATATTTTTGAGTTTTCCTATAATGAAAATTATATTTTGATATCTTCTTTACTATTTTCAATGTTTCAAGCCCAACTACAACTTCGTTAAAATTCAGTTCAAGAAATTTTAAATTCACTGGAAATTTTATTTACATAACTGCCTATTGCCAAATCGATTCGTTCACCCATAAGACGATCGCGAATAACATGCAAAGGCATAATTCGAAAGAGAAAACTGACTTGGAAAACGAAAAGTTTATTTAAAAAATATCTTGCTTAAATATGTCGTACGACAATGATTTGGAAACTCTCTGTGTAAATTATCAATTGAAACGCAAGTTAAAAAAATACTTTTTGTTATCTTCATTGGCAAAAAAATGAAAATTTTGTGAGAAAATTACGAATGTCAATAAAATGCATGCTTGAAAATAGTACTTTTTTAATTTACTAGCTTGTGTCCTCGACTTCGTCCACGTGGAATAGTTACGTTTATTAACGGTTACTAACGCTAACACGCAGCGGAAGCTCTGAAAAGGAAAACACTCTGCATTGTTGGTCCGTTCATATTGGTCTTAACGTGATGATATATGCCTTTCTCTGTGAATTACTTATCTAACACTGAAAGAATTATTTAAATCGGACCAGTAGCTCTTCTGATTAGCGCCTTCAACCACACAAACCCTCCAGCTTTATAATATTAGTATAGATGACTACTCTTCTCTCGTACTTAACTCGAGCCGTCATTCAAATTACAATAACTTATGATAAAATGGACCGATTTCAATGAAACAAAGACTAAGTTCCTCCCGAAGATATGCTTTATCATATATATTAATACGTGAAGCCTAAACTTTGTATCCCTTTTTAACGGAATTGGGCGAACGGATGAACGTGAAATTTGGCATAGTTAAAGTTTATATGGAGGAGAAGTGCAGAAAGCTATTTATTTTATATAAAATGCATTAGAAGTACATTAAATTAATTAAAATATGCATTACTCACACTACTGCTTCAATTTTACACAACATATACACACATGTAAATAAAAAAGACATTTTGACATCTGTCAATAAAGGACTTCAAAAAAGGTTGTGAAGGAGGTTGCTATGCTCGACTGTATGTATTATTTTACTCTTACGTTCCAATTACCCTTTTTCATTCTACATTCAACAATGATATTAACCGTAATAAAATTCAAACTCAATGTTAACTCAATGTCAATGTTAACTCAATAAACTTCAACTATTTACTCTTACGTTCCAATTACCCTTTTTCATTCTACATTCAACAATGATATTAACCCTAATAAAATTCAAACTTAAAAAAATCAATGAACTATGGTCGAATGTCGACCACTGGGCGCCCACTAGTAGGTATACATATGCTATATTAGGTTTTACTGTGAACCCAGTGCTTTAGCAGTGATGCGTGTTCATACAAACAGACAGACAGACATTTCTAAAAATGATTGAAATGTATTCTATTTCTTATTCCTAGACACCTGCAACTATTTTTATATCGAAAAAGTACAGACACTTGAGATTTACATTCTTATTATATGTATATAATCCATGTAGGTATTACATTTTTTTGCCTTTTTTTTATTTTATATTTTAAAGTTTCTACCATTCTTCTTCATGGATACTGTAATAAAAGCCTGAAAAGTGTTTAATTTCTTGTTGTCTATTTCATTACAAATAATAAACTACTAGGCATTTTGTTGACTATTTCCATTGACATTTTTGGCATTTTATTTTAAAAATGAATATGAATTAATATACTCCGGATAATGGAGATCATACGTCGAATGATCGCTACATAAATTAATAAATTTTGCAACAAAAAATAAGAGATATCTTTCCATTGACATATCAATTGTAGCAAACGATATAAGTGCGACCTAATTAAATTTCATCCGTAAAGAAAGAAGGACGTGAGGAAGTCGGATTGGATATTTTTATCTTTCTGTACGAAATATTTTACATATTCTCCAACTAGTTAGTCGATCAACCGGACTACTTTTAAGTACCCGTATATCAAATCAAAACAATTTGGTTTTACATAAGAAAAGATATTACTGATGATAATTAATAACTTGTTAATCTAACTAATGTTCTAGTTTGCAGAAGTTCTCATTCATATTTATTTCCATTTGTCGCTTCTAGCTTTCTCATAATGAGGATATTAAAAAGAATACTTGGGCGCTTATTTAATGATTTCAATTAAAACCTTCTTTTAGATATAAATAATTATGAAGAAGTTTTGGTTAAAATAGTTTTTTTTTAATGTAGTATTTTTTTTAATGTCATAGGTGGCAAACGAACAGGTGGGTCACCTGCTGTTAAGTGATCAAGGAAGGGTTATGAGAGGGAGAGGGAGAGTAGAGTGGAGAGAGGAGGGGTGATGGGCCTCCGGCGCCTTCACTGACCGAACGAAATGCAACAATGCAATCAATGTTACTTTACGTCGGTTTTCTATGAGAGGGTGGTACTTCCCCGGGCGAGCCGACCCATTCGTGCTGAAACCAGTAATAGTTTCATCGTGGCTCTACCACCATTATAATTATACCATTAATTATAGTATTATAATACTATAATAATAGTATTATTCTTTTTAATTTTTAATTCATAATTGAATTCGAAATGAACAAGACAGTGTAAAACGTAAATTTCGAGTTACCTCAAAATCACCTTATAATGTTATAATTTTATTACGATCAATTATGTGTGCTTTAGATATCCTTCTATCCTTTACTAATGAAACAAAACAAAAACAAATTCGAACTGAACTCTAACAATTATTTCTGTTGAACGAAAACTTTGATATTGAAAAATTCTCTACTGGCGTTATTAAAAAGTGGAAAGTGTTAACACAAAATTCTTACTCGTTTGTGACGTCATAAACGGTGTAGTGTGCCGTAAATGTTCTTCGGTAGACCTGTAAAGTAATGGAACTTTAAGAACAGGGTCCGAGACGTCGAAGTTCTAGCGATAGCCGACGTTGTATATTGAGAGATCAATTAAAAGTTTTATATCTGATACGTACCTCTTTGATATTGTGTTGGAAGAGCACATAGCGCAAGTTCGGCGAACACTGATACCCGCGGACATTGAGCTGTCTCTGTGATAAAAATCGCCTTGTATTATATTCAGTAATGAAAATCGATAATTATATATACATGATTTACTACCTGATACCTCCTTTTTTAATAACCTTTTATTCAAAAAGCAGTTATTAACTACGTATTTGTAAACGAGGAAAGGTTACAACTTTGAACTCGATCCTCGACAACTTTTATATACGAAATCAACAGATGACTTTATTGTTCAAAGAATCAACGCTTCAGTATTAAAAAAAACTTGAAGATTATAAATATATTACAAGTAGATATGACAGTAAGGTTTTGATTTCGGTAGTTACAATATACTAATTATGAAAACTGTCCAAAAATGTAGAATTGAAAATGCTATAAAGATCATTTTTTTTACTAGCGGCCCGGCGTGCATAGTTCCACCATGATTATAAAAAAATCCTTGACAAATTATATACTAAAATCTTCCTCTCACCGCCGTCCATAGATACTAGCAACACTGGGGAGTCGTAAGTGCGTTGCCAGCCTGTGTTTGGGGGTAGGAGAGAGGAGGGGAGAAGAAGAGGGCCTCCGGCGCTCTCACTGGCTCACAACAAGCACTGTTACTTCACGTCGGTTTTCTGTGAGAGTAAGTACCCCATTCATGCTGAAACCAGTAATAGCTTCAGCGTGGTTCTAACACCTACAAAACCTTAATATATAACGTACACAAATATGTAAGACCATTTTTAAAATTATCTCGGTATGATGTTTTATTGTTATTGAAACGCAACAATGCAAGAAGCACTGTTACTTCACGTCGGTTTTCTGTGAGAGGGTGGTACTACCCCATTCATGCTGAAACCAGTAATAGCTTCAGCGTGGCTCTAACACCTACAAAACCTTAATAAATAATGTGCACAAATATGTAAGACCATTTTTTAAATTATCTCGGTATGATGTTTTATTGTTGTCTATTGTTATCTTTATTAAAAAATATGAAGTTAAAAGCCACTTACTAAAGTATGGTTGGTAACGAGAACGGTTAATGTGTTGTTGAAGGTGTCGAGAGCCAGAAGACCACCGTCGTCTGCTTGGTAAACCAGCTGATGGGTGCTCACCCACGTTGTCGGTAATCTCTCCCCAGTTAGATCTCCACGTAGAAATTCGTCGAGCCTCATTCGACGACCGGACCAGTAAAGTAGTTCGTCGACATATCTAAATCACAAAATAAATATGCTAATAACCGTCTTAAAATTCAAGGAATTTTTTATTTTGTTTTATGTGTTCGTAAAAGTGAAACTTTATGTGTTAGATATTTAAGTTCAATTTTAAATGTAATTAAAGTTTGGAGTCGTAATCATTACAAAATCAAAATTCTGGAGATTATATTTAAGTATTGTGGAAAGGTTCCGGTATTAAGTAAGCGATATATCAGTTATTCTAAAACATCTATTCCCGTATAAATAACGTAAGAGAATATTAACCCCTACCCAAAACATAAGTTGAGAAAATTAATAAAAAGAAAATCAAACTAAGATTAAATTAGGTTCTAATCTTTACCATATATTTATAAATATAATTACCATACTCTTTGGATCACCTTGAAATTTTGTCATTATCAAGAATTCAAAAGAGGACATAGAGTACATTTAATCCAGCACAAAGTACAGGTGTAAATTACATGAGAAATAATATCAAGTATTACTTACCCTAATAAATAAATTGCCGTGACGATACCAGCTATTACAAAACTGATGACCATTAAAGAAAAAATGATACTCCTCCAGTTGTGTCCATCCCCTTGGTATAAGTCCTGGGCATAAAAATACCTATATTTAACAAGCAGATCCATGTTTAAAGGCATTGTCCTGACAGACCTTAATATCATAAATTTAAAAAAAATAAGACAAAGATGGAACATGTAGGATTATGTATGTGGAAAATCAGATTTTTTTTGTAACGAACCATTAAAAAAAATTCTAATGTTCGTGTTTTTTTCCTCAGAAACGACTTGATATATTTTAATGAAATTATTTTATGTACTTATGGCGGTAACCTAAATGTTACTTGGATCCGGTATTTTAAAAATTTCGTAGAAATATATGTTTGGGTATGCTTTATAAAAAAACACATTACATATATATATATGTTACTAAGTTAACCGCTGCGCCACCTACAGGGTCCAATTGAATCTAAGCCATTCTCGGATCCACTGGAACACGCGCACAAAATTTCATTAAAATCGGTCCAACCGTTTAGGAGGAGTTCAGAGACATACACAGATACAAAAGAAATTTATATATAACTAGCGGACACGGCGGACGTTGTCCTGCCCTGATAATTAAATAAATATAGACAAATTATATACCTAAATCTTCCTCATGAATCACTCTATCTACTGGTGAAAGCCGCGTGAAAATCCGTTTAGTAGTTTTTTGAGTTTGAGTTTATCGCGAACAGACAGACAGACGCGGTAGGGGACTTTGTTTTATACTATGTAATGATAATGAAGAAGATATGCATATAACACTATTAAGATTTTTGACCTAGTTGTCAAAGTAAAATCGGCTGAGTGCCTTAAGCGCTCGCCTTAGTAGTCCGGTGAAGCTGTTAAGACCTTGCTTGGTCAATAGCGTAGTCAGTTCGAAAAAAAAAAAAAAATCACTATTTTATTTAAATTAATGGTAATACTTTATTAATATATATTTATAACAATTATCCATTAGTGTCATACTATAATCCAATTTTATGACTTTACCGACTCTATTTTTTCGTCGTCGTCAGTTAAAACTGAATATTCGATTACCATAAACTACGCACGTACTTTGGTAAGCAAACAAAAACAGACCATAAAATTATAAATAGATTTAGAGTCCTGAATAAGACATTATATGATACGCTTTTCAAGAGTCAAGGTAAATTATCAGTGCGATCGTTTCGAAAGGCAGATGTATGTAAGTACATGTTTGTTTTATGAGACAAACCGTTCTGGGAAACGTAATAAACGTACGTTTACGAAATAAGTTCCAAGTAAATCTACATCAAGCAGTTATAATCTAAAATACGGAAGTAGCAGTATTGATTTCGTTAGAATTTGCTAAATTTTAAGTCGCATTCGATATGGAGATGCTAATAAAATGGTTTTAGTATACTTGCGTCAATAACTAGACTATGAAAATGCAGTAGAATTTGTTTTTTTTTTATATTATAGGATGCAAACAAACAGGCACCCGCCTGATGGTAAGTGATCACCGCAGTCGATAGACACTAGCAAATTTAGGGGAGTCGCAACTGCGTTGCCGGTCTTTTAAAGGAGGTGGGCCTCCGGCGCTCTCACTGACCGAACGAAACGCTACAATGCAAGCACTGTTACTTCACGTCAGTGGTAGTACCCCGGGCGAGCCGATCCATTCATGCTGAAACCAGATTCAGTGTGGCTCTATCACCTACAATTATGGCTGACCTCGGAAGTCCTCGGAAAATCGTAAGGTAATATATATTGAATGTAGTTGAAACCTCCTCTTTTGCTGACTTGGGGTCGGCGACCTGCAGTGTCTCGTCGGGCGGGATCCGTGTGGCCGGTGGCGTGCATGCGCCGCCGCCGCCGCCGCGCGCGCACCCGCCACCGCGTCGCGCTACGCAAACGCGCCCGCCGCAGCGCCCGCGAGCGTGCCGCGACCACGGCACCTCGACGCTCCTCTACCCCTCGACCTCACACTTCGCCCCATCACTGTACAACAAACATCATCATTTACATCTTCTATACACATAACACTGCATAAATGGTGTAAGCAAATAACGCTATGGTACCCAAGGGAGGACACAAGAAAACAAGAACGTCCGAGAGTAAGATGGAGCGATGATATCCGCTTAACCTTGGGTCCCAATTGGACCAGAGTCCCAGGTGACAGGACTCAATGGAGAAAGCTGAAGGAGGCCTATGCCAAGAGGCACACCGAAGTGCGAGATATTATTTAGTAAACAAACCGCTTAAAATAACTTGTTTCATGTTGTAGGATACTCGGAAATAAAAAGGCTTTATTATTATTATACATATAATAAGAATGCAAGTCTAAAGCGTCTGACCTGTTTAGATTCTTATAAAAAAATTGTTGCAGATGTCTAGGAAGAAATAATAAAATACATTTCGATCATTCTTAGAAATGTCTATGTGACTGTTTGTATGAACACGCATCATTGCTAAGCTACTACTGTACTGAGTTAACAATAAAACCACACCAAGAAAATCATAAAGCATACCTTCGATAATAACATAGTCTTTGTTTCATTAAAATCGGTCCACTATATAAAAGGAAACCTAAAAGTAGAAAAGTAGATAAGTAACGAGAGAAAAGTAGGGAAGTAAATGGTTTTAATACATTCAAATGACTTTATTAATCACTGTTTCTTACATAAGTTTCTTTCCACGCGGACGAAGTAGCTACTCCACATCTAGCAACGAATATATCGTTTCGAACTGATAATAAATCCAATTTTAATCGTTCGTATAACATGTTTATTTTTTTTTAAGATTTCCAGTTTTTATACATGGAAAACGACGTTCAAATTTTGGCGTCCAGAAGGTTTTTAGTTTTTTCTTTATGATCCCAATATTTTAAATGTACAAAATTTGAAGATATTGAAAAATAACGTAGAATATTAGGAACGGCTAAAATGGGATTTAACTAATTCTGAAATGTAACGAGTCATATATACATATATATGTGTGCAAGAATGAGTATTAACAAAATTCCTACCTACTGAAAAACTTTCAATTACTATGCACTAAAAACTTTAGTATTCGAAAATTCTTAGGTATATAAAAATGTGGACTCCAGGTTCATTCTAAATGGTTTTTAAATGAACGCTGCTCGTGTTGTGTTTGGCGAAGTAAGGTCATATCGTCGTTAATATATTATTATATTATATTATATATTATAGGAGGCAAACGAACAAGTGGGTCACCTGATGTTAAGTGATCACCACCGTCCATGGACACTAACAACACCAGAGGAGTTGCAAGTGCGTTGCCACCCTTTGGGGGGAAGGGAGAGGAGAGAGGAGAGGGGAGGTGAGGTGGGCATCCGGCACTCTCACTGACCGAACGAAACGCAACAATGCAAGCACGGTTACTTCACGTCGGTTTTCTCTGAGAGGGTGGTATTACCCCGGTCGAGCCGACCCATTCATGCTGAAACCAGTAATAGCTACAGTTTGGCTCTACCACCTACCAAAAAATAAAATATTCGAAATTATGACGAATAATACAGTCCTTATTACTTTGATTACAAAATTAGCGGTATAGAGGTTTTTATGTAACAACAATTAATAAAATAATGTATAATAAAAAATAAATTAATGTAAAAATAATTACAATTTGCTAATCATATCAGAAGTTTAATTTGTCTGTTGCGCATATCGTCGTTCATACGAGTATTTGGAAACATAATTATGAGGAATAATACTGTCTTTATTATTATTTATTACAAGGTTAGTGGTATAGAGGTTTTATGTTAGACATTTTGCAAAACCAAACATGGGTTTATTAAATCATAAATCTATATAACCGCTTGTTGTTAATTTATCTGTTGAATCCTGTAGTTTTATAATAATTTTCGTTAGTATGAGGTAAAAAAAGGAAACGATGTTTAATCGCAACCCAAGTATCAGTGCTCTACCCACAATGTGACCGCGTACGCCTGCAGTTCAGCCACAATGCGCAATGTAATTTTAATACAAACAGATTTGTTCATTTTCAACTTTGGAATGGCACTTATCTCGACTACGTTCAATTTCATCATATAATTTTTCAGGGGTTGTTGTTTCGAGAAACTGTAGGGTATTTAATAGATTGTTATAAAAATGTAGTAATCACAATTTATATTAAAGCGCACATATATACTGTAGTTGGTTATTGGATATTTACAAAATTCAGCATCACTAGATAGTTGGCAATTGATTCTTATTTATATAGATTTAGGTAAGGACTCCGTAAGAGCTAAAATATTTTTTCTCTACACCAATTACATTAGAATTTGTATTCAGTACATCACGAACTAATTGTTTTCGCAGGCATCACTAGTAAATGGTGTTATTGGAATACGGCCAAAACCGGGAGGCATTTACATTAGTTTGTAGACGCCTATACATTAAAATGTAGCCAAAACTTTACGATTCTGTTAAATATATTTTAGGTCATTATCTGTCTCCTGGGTCTTTTCTATAAGAAATCTAACTAAATTAAATGTATGTGAATGTACGATATACGAACGTGCTAATATTTTATAGTTCATTTGTATTATATATGCATATAAATAACATTGAAGCGTCGATTTATAATACCAAAATAACAACTTTTTTAAACGGATCTGACAGTATATCTGGTACTTATAAAAAACAATTTTTCAAATTTTTATTTATCCGTCTGTTTGTTCCGGCTAATCGCCGAAATGATTGGACCGATTTTGACGGGATTATCATGTTATAAAATATGACTTAGGCTACTTTTATTTTAGAAAAAAATCAGTGTTCCGCTCAAATACAATAAACTTTAAAACTCAAGTTTAGAACGAGGCGTGCCCCACGCACACCTCTACACTAAACACTTTTTTTATTCCTAAAGTCCACGTGGACAAAGTTGCGATTAACAGCTTGTCTATCAGATAATCAGATATCAGATAATAAGTCTGAAGTACAAAAATCGGGAAACGCATGACTCACAATTAGGGTAAAGTTCCTCTGTAAGTTGCGAAACGATTCCAACAATAATTATTGATACGATTATTTTGTAATTTTGGCAAGAATTCTTAGAGGTCTTCAAACACAAAAATGCGAAAAGCGTTAACTTCTGAGTTTTAATATTGACAAAATTTTCACAGTTTATTTTTATTCTCAAATAAAAAGTACGTTGTAGAGAAAACTGATGTACCAAATGAGTGTTCATTTCAATTTTATTCTTATGTCTGATGTAATAAATGGTTTTAAAATGAATGACAGAATTGTAAAAAAGATATAAGTTGTAAGATGGTCCGATATCAACATTTTTTACCCTGAAACTAAATTTGTCTTGAGCTCTACTCCGAGGGTGAAAGTTGCTGAATTGTGGCCAGATTAAAAGCGTTATCAAACTGGACGCAGACGAGAAGCGGACGTGGACGACAATTTGAGCATTAAACGTGCTTCTTATAATTATCTCGGCTTTGGTTTACTGCCCTTTTTTATTGCAGTCTTAAAAGATTTAACTTGCTCGAAGCTCAAAAATCACCAGGGATTGGGTTAACTGCAATGCGGACAACGCCTTTACACGTCTATCATGGACGAAATTTCAAATATCCTGGTCCATTAAAATTTATATATTTTAGGTCTATTAACCTGTTAAATTTATGAGACAACTAGTTTTTGCTGGCGGCTTCGTTCGCGTTAACAGACCTTTATTGTGAATGAAAGGACGCTATGTATTTCTTGTACCCTAGATATGTGTGTAAAATTTTATGATGTTCGGTTGAGTAGTCGAGACATGATAGCGTAACAAACAAATACGCTTTTTTATTTATAATATTAGTTAGAATATTCTTTTCTGCAAATAAAAAATACAGATAGGATGTAATGTAAAGTATTGATATAGAAAGAGACCCGTTAGGATGTGTTTTGATATATGATAATAAATATTTCAAGAACTGATTAAATCAAGTGTTTTCTAAACTTTTTCCTGTCATTAGACCTCGTGGCACTTCTGTTGAGCTGAGTGGTCGCGAGTTTGATCCTTGCTCATGATTCTCTTTTTTTGTAATGCCAATAATAATTGTCCGTTTTCAGTCTGGGTGTATACTATACAATATTGTATATATCATCAGTTTAATTTGGTGGTTGAACAAGCTATGCTTTGTTTGGAATTAAATAGTCTTATTTAATATTATTGTGACATTCTATTACATATTAACAATTTATTTATTTATATGTCTTTCCTACCTGTAAATTTACAATGTACAAAGTCATCTTGAAGCATCCAACTCTGGGATACAGCCAAAAATATCAATATAGAAATTCTTGAACGATTTCAATTTAAAACAATACGCAAGATGATGATCATCCCATACAACATAAATAACAGATACATCTATATGGATCTTAATATCAAAACTGTCAAACAAGAAGTTGCTGAATTCAGTAAAAAAATTCAGTCGGTTAAAAAGGTTCAGTGTTTCGAACCTGAAATCTAGGGTCTAGCAACACTCACATCATGAAAAATAGTAGACTCGGTGGAGCCTCTATACAACACGCAAAAATTTTTAAATCCAACCCTGGCTCTCACATTGGAATGGCTTATTGTTCCTAGTATAAATGAACAAATTGCCATGATACACATGATAACATGCCACGGACGGTAGTCCGGTGAAGCTGTTAAGACTTTGCTTCTTCAATAGCGTAGTCAGTTCGAAAGAAAAAAAAAAGCCATGATACAGAAAAGACAGAAGTGAGAAAAAAATATATATTTCCCATTTAAAACTTCTGGTATTCTCGAATAACTAGTTTAATCTCTACATCTAATTATTAGATGACGATATTAGGTATCAGAGTATAATAGACAGAAAAGAGAATTAAGTATGCAAAGTTAAAAAATAGAATATTCTTTCACAGAATGTGGACCAGCGATAGTGCACCAGGACTGCGACAATTCTCACCTGAACTGTCTGAAAGAATTTATAGCGTTAATTAAGTTAGTAAGGATTTATATGAACAAGCTCGTGCTGGCCAATAACTTTTCTGGCGTCGAGTGAGATATTTTCCGTTCTTCTTCGCTAATTTAATAATTAGTTCAATTGATACATAATTAATGAGAAAATAATGATTTCATTTCTTGAAATACTTGCTGAGTTATTATTGAAATTGCACTGGCTTACTTGGTTTGTCTATGGAAAAGTAAAGTTGGTTTAGAAGTTGGTCGAGTTGGTTTAGATAATAGTTAGGAATAACTTCATTACAGATGTTTAACCTTTAATTATATAAGATTTTCTTGATTCGGTCAAGTTAAACATGTTTTATTATGTCACGTAAATTAGTAGTTTCGAGAACGAAATGAAAGCATAATAATGCTGCAATAATTTATTACTATATATTATTATATTAAGACCGTTACGATAAGAGGTTTTTGTAATTATTCTTGTTATTATCTTTATTACACCTTTTCCTATTGCTTTCGCTCGCGACTTCGCTCGCATATTGTAGATTTTGAAAATAAAATACAGCCTATGTTTACTCCCTGATAATGAAGTTTTCCAGGGGTGAGACATTTTAAAATCAGTTGAGTATTTTTTTTTAATTAAACCTTTTTTATGCGCGACTAGGAGGTAACTGGACGACAATGCAACGAAAGTCCGTTACGGTAATATGGCGTCACGTTTCTGTACCATCCGGTTTTTACATATTTTTGATTTTGACAATAAACAGTTTATAAAGAAATCAATTTTAAAAAAATGAAAATGAATAATAATAAAAATCATACAATAGAATTAATTATGTATATATGGACGAGAGACCGTGCTGCCATCTGGTTTCATTGTAAATAAGTAACAAATTAAATCAAAGCTTTATTATCTGTAGTGCCATCTATCAGCTAATTCAGAACTTAAATAACACAGGAAATATTATTAGCAACTCGTTGTTATTACAGTAAATAAAATATAGAAAAGTACGCAAAAAAAATTAAATTGAATAATAATAAAAATTATACAATAGAATTGATTATGTATATATGGGCGCACGACCGTGCTGTCATCTGGTTTCAATGTAAGAAAGAAACAAGTTAAATCAAAGCTTCATTATCTGTAGTGCTATAAAGCTGCAAAAGATCGAGATTGCACCGTAAAAAAAAACAACTAGTAGAAAATCCATCATGTGTTACTAATTTGTTTGAAAATCTTGAGCCAAGTATCAATTCAGAGGTTAATGTCAATCATCAATAAATGCCTTTTTAAATTATTATATGTTTATAAATACATTGTATTTTTAACTTATTCACCATCTCTTATAACGCCAAAGAAGTTTAACTTCAATCGCGTGTGACGCTTGTACGCACTCATGTTTTAATGTTTCCATTACAAATAAATAAATGTAATCTTTTCTAATTACGGTAGTATGTACAGATATGCAAGAGTTTTTAAACAAAGTATACATATAGGTCTAAATTAAAATAGACTAAATTACTTTTTATAACGTCCGCTATCTGCCAATCAAACTCCTGTCAAAATCAGTCTAACCGTTTTGGAGATAGCACTGTGGGCGAAGCTGCGGTTAACAGCTAGTTTAATTTAGAGTAGCCTAAATAACCTGCTATAATTTCAGCTATCTGTCAGTGAAATTATCGTCAAAATCGGTCCAGCCGTTTCGGAGATTACTCGAAACAAACCAACAAACAGACCAACAAAAAATTTTAATATTGCATTTTTGTTATCATTATCGTGTATACTTTCATACCCAATCAGAAAAAAATGTTGATATTACATACAGACGCTTCATTTTTATTATATGTATAGAAGATATACAAATGAGGAAATGAACTTGAAATCTTTATTTTTATTATATCCCATAAAAATTGTCAGTACACTGACGGGTCCTGATTCCTTACATTTGGCCATACGCCAGAATCTAATTCAATTTGTTGGGCCTAAGGGGCCGCAGTTTGTTACTCTCGCATTAATCTGCTGAATATTTTTATGGCTCCATAAAACCGATTAAAGGTTGTTCCATCAATGCATTCCGTTTTAACATTGTGTTTCTTCGCGTAATAAAATTTTGAAATAGTTTCGTGATTGATTTCTATTGCACATATTGTCGTTTGGAACATCTGTTTTACCTAATTTATGTTGTTACCGCTACGTATAATTTAATGTAGAATATTCCTCGGCTTTCTTTCATAAACGCGTTTTTAAATACAGTAAAACCTGGATAAGTATGACCTAAAGGGACTTATATTTTTTATCATTTATAGAGGCTTTTCATGTACCATGACAGTTGGCTTATTTATAGAGATAAGGAATTTGACTGTTTGCAAACAAACATGTCATAGCTTGCCTAAACTTGATAAATAGTCTCCCTTATACGGTATATTAATTACAAAGTTTCAATTGCAGACGTAAAGATCGAAAAGCTATAAGAAATCAAATCTCAGATACAAAGGTTTGAAAAATTCTAGTAACAGAGGTATTTCAATGTAAAACTGTCCGAACGTCACTGTAATTGTCAATAACAGAGGTTTCTCACATATATACATAGCCCACTTATCCAGATTTCACTGTATACAGTATACAACCCAAACCAAAATAATGGCGATATTTATATATTATTATTTAGTACCATACATTTCACTTTTATCCCCTTAATCCAGGATGATGGCTTAGTTGTTAGCGTACGCGGATACCGTGTCAATGGACGTCGGTTCGAATCCCAGCAACTAACTCAGTTCTTTGTTGATCCCTCATTTTGCTTTCGCTTTAATTTACGCTCTTGGCCCGAAACGACTTTACAGCTACACCAGACTTGGTGGCGAGCGCAGAAGGCACTCAACCGAAATGGCAACTAGTGCAAAAGTGTCAAAGCTACGGAATCTAGACTTGGGACTGCTACTTGGTATGCAATTCCGCAAACTGAATCTAACTAACTATTCAAGCTAACTATCCATACATGTTTAGATTGATGTAATAAATTTGTCTATATATGCTTACATTCTGTATATGTACGTTCACGTAATTAGAGTTTGATGATTATCATAGTTCCGTACTAACTAACCAAAGAAAGAGAAAAAAGTGTGGTACCACTTATTTCTTCACAGGTTGTAATCAGGCACGAATAACTATATATTTTGATTATTATACTATAGTGAGCCGGTCTACGTAATATTACTAAAATTCAGAAATCTTCAGAGAACGAACGAGAACCTAGTAAGAATGAGACTAGAAGAGTTTCAACGTCGCCTATGCAAGCCTGGTAATATAGATACATTAATCTTGAATTCGGCCGTGATCGAATGGGATTTTTCAAAAAAAATGGACACGGACCAGGACACAGGTTAATTTCGACTGTCTTTCTCAAAATTAAGTTTTCCCACATGTTAAACATAATATATAATACCAGCCTGTAAATGTTCCTATTCTAGGCACATACCTCATCCCAAGGGATTGAGCGGGTTAATTTGCTACATAGCCTACAACGTATAGTTATGTGTTTATAAGCGTATCTACATATTGAAAGAATCGTTTGTATGTACCGAGTTTCGAACCTGTGGTCATTATACTTCCACTGACCTAACCGCTCTATATTTTCAATAATTAAAATACCTAACGTAATTAGTTTAAGTATGTAAGACAATAGACGAGGAAAGATCTACTTCAAATTATATGCAAATGCAGGAATAATAATATTGTAAGCATTAAAAATCTGACATAAACTTGTTTATGCCATTTGTGTTTGACCACAATATAACGTAAGCATAAAAAATCTGACATAAACTTGTTCATGCCGTATGGTTAAGCGTTTGACCACAATATAACCCGATGTTAGGTGATAGTGTATCCTTAGATTTTAAATAATTTATTAGGAAACATCCCAGTATCCAAGAATCTTGCAAACCGATTAGATAAATCGATTTGGAACGAACGCTTTAAAATTCTAAAAGTAATGCAGCGAAGTTCGCGTGGCTTTGCCGCTTCATACCATTATTTTTATTGAGCCTGCAAGTAACTATTTTATAAGTACTTTTTTTTAATATTGTTGGGTGTAAAAGAACAGATTCGTCACGTGATGAGAAGTGATCACCGCCGTCCCGCGAATCATATTTGAGAGCTAATTTTAAGTATTCTTTATGTTGTACTAGTTATCCTCAGCAAAAAAGCTATATAACTCTATTGGGATGTGAGATTGTTATTATTGTAATACCCGTGACTTCGTTTGCGTCATTTACCATCTTGTTTCATGTACAAAGGAAAATTATAGCACCACACCACTTGCCCCACTTTTCCGCGGCAAGCAAGCACACGTCGCTGAACGCTTAGTACTTATAAAATATATACTTTCCTAGAATTTTAATTTAACGAACCTATCGTGATATTTTTGAAGTGAAACTTCTTTAGGCGCATGAGGGATTTTTTTTTACAGATGTAACGTCACGCAGGTATGCAACGGAAGTGACGTCGTTTGCAGTAAACGCAGATTTTTCATCTATTTTTCAAGTCTCGGAAATCTAAAGTTTTACATTTGTATAAATATAAACAAGACTTATAAATTAGTTCGCCAAAGAAGTTTCACTTGCAGTTGTACGCACGCACTTTTTAATTTTTGATAAGAACCAAGTGCTTATGAAGTAAGATAATAAAAATGTAATCGAAATCGATCCATCACATTTTGAGTGATGCGTGCACAACACCAACCTCTAGTCATTTTATTTATATGAGAATACTAGCTGATATTTGCGACTTCTTCTATTGCGATCTTCATTGTTTTGTTATATATCTAAGGGATTACGCAGCGTTTTCGAAAAATGCTCCGAAGCGGCTTGAATTCTTCCGGCACTTCCAACAATTATCGTTATATTTCAACTAATTTTACATAAAATCTTGATAAATTATATACTTAAACCTTTCTCATGGATCACTGTATCTATTATTGAAAGCCGCATGGATATCCGTTTAGTAGTTTACGAGTTATTTGAGAACAAACAAACCGACAGACGCCGCGGAAGACTTCGTTTTATAATATGTAGCGATAGAATATATTTAGAAGAAGATATATTGATTTTTATTTATTATGTACGACCACACATACGATATGTTTAAATAAATAAGAACTTCTGATTAAATCTCACGGTATAAGGCCTCGTCATTCTGAGTATTCTCGCTCCGAGAAGAATCGTTAAAATATGTGAGGGAGTCTTTTTTTAGTGAACATTTTTCAGTGTCATCTCTGAATTTCCATTAAAGCGAGACTTTATTAAGCTTATAAATTAACGTAGAGCCTTTTAAAATGTTTCCTACAAAGCGTGCTGGCGTATTACGCCTTTGCATTCAAGTAGGCTTGAACATAAAATAACCTATCTAAGAACTAATAATTAATAGTAGACATAGTTTAAATACAAAGAGAGAAGATAATAAGCAGTATTTTATAATGTACATGGTTGTCGCTATTAAGCCAATCATGAGCACTAACACATACATAATACATTTCGTTGTAAGATATACATTTATTAATATATCAGCCCCACATAAATAATTATGCGGAGAAAACTAAATTGAAATATCAGCAGCATCCTTTTATTCTTTATTATTATTCTTATTCCACCTAAGTAAGATCCGCAGAACATGTATTCCTATTCGAGATTTGTTTTTTACTGACTACGCTATTG
Source organism: Antheraea pernyi (assembly GCA_015888305.1). Classification (NCBI taxonomy): domain Eukaryota; kingdom Metazoa; phylum Arthropoda; class Insecta; order Lepidoptera; family Saturniidae; genus Antheraea; species Antheraea pernyi. Next base: position 46,085 of record MU159523.1, on the reverse strand, counting down.
ACCTTCACCGGACTACTAAGGCGAGCGCTTAAGGCACTCAGCCGATTTGGTTTTTAGGTAACATACACAAGGGCGCATGGCACCTCGGCTTGGGCTGTTATCTGAGAAGTCGCGTCTGACCTAGCTAACTATTCTAAGCTACTCATACATATATACATTTGTGAATCATACAATCGAAATTGCATGAACTAAATTATTCGATTCAGTTCGATAGTGAAGCATAATACCTATTATACAGGTATCAAGCTTCACACATTCCATCCCTAATTTCTTCGTTCTGCCCCTATTCCTATATCCGTCTCTCTTTATGCTTAACACTTCTAGGTATATGATTTTAACAGCTAATTATGACATGCCCGTAGTACGCTAATTCACTGGAAGGTGGTGAAGCCACCCTAAAGCTATTACTGGTTTCAGCATGAATGGGTCGACTCGCTCGGGTGTAGTACCACCCTCTCAATAGAAAACCAACGTGAAGTAACAGTGCTCGCATTGTGTCGTTTCGTTCGGTCAGTGAGAGTGCCGGAGGCCCACTTCCCCTTCCCTCTCTTCTCCCCTCCTCACGCCCCCTACCCCTTCCCCCAAACATAGGCTGGTAACGCACTTGCAACTCCCCTGGTGTTGCTAGTGTCTATGGACGGCAGTGATCACTTTACATCAGGTGACCCGCCTGTTCGTTTGCCTCCGTTATTATTATTTTTTTAAACATCTCAGCTTATCCGTCAATAATGCTCTTTCCAAGTTTATATCTCCTCTCTCTTTCCTTACCATTCGCTCATCTTTCATAGCCCAGCAGGCAGCATTAAGCATATACGTCACAATAGCTCTTAATAAATAAATACAAAATCTCGTAACATGAAATTATCGTTTGGTATAACAATAGCAAGTATCCAGTGATTCGCTGGTGCAATGTTGGTGAGAGATCTTGCTACCTCTTTGACTAATAATTTAATTTGTGTTGGCATCGAGCCCGGTCTCACCTACCCTTAATAGTGTAATTATTTCACTACAGGAGTATACTTGAACGATAACATCAGGAGCTAAGTAAATAGTTTTGTTTCATTTGTAAATTAAAACAATGGAAAGAACGTAAAATGTTGAGTAAAGAAAATAAAAAGGCCACAGCCGTATTAAATACGCTTTGCTAAAATAGTAGATTAAAGCATAGATATTTAAATATTTCAAATAAAGAATGATCTAATAAAAGCGTTCTTTTAAAATTCTATCTTTACTTTTAAAGCAAAATTTGTAACAACGGCTGCAAATTATTGATGAGCCGTTGGTTTGATAGTCTACTCATGAAGGAAGTAGGTCGATATGCATTTTAAGCAAATGCCATAAATTATCAGTATCACATTTTGTAAATCGCTCAACATTAAGAGAATATAGCATTAAAAGTAAATTATGACAAAATTGGCAAACAAAGCCAAGGAATTACAAATAATTTCGAATACACAATTTATAGAAACAAATTGACACTTGCTTTCAACGATATTTGAATGAAACTATAAATAAAATAGCCTTTTCCTGGTAAAAATGCATCCATAGATGTAGTCCGGTGAAGCTGTTACGACCTTGCTAGGTCAATAGCGTAACCAGTTGGAAAACAACAAAAACATCCATAGATGAAATTCTCGTTTACCGAAGAAAAAAATGTATTTATATTTTTTATTTAATATGAGGTTGTATTTACAATAATAGATAATCAGATTTTAAAGGCACAATATATATAAAAAAATATTATTGTATAAAATAATATTTAATTATAAGTGAGTTCCAATATAATATTGATTAATAAGTCAATGGTATGCATTAAAAAGTTAATTTTTTTATAGCAATATTAACGATAAAATAAGAGTATATAGATGCTATCTATATATTGAACACTCTCAAATATGGTAGCTTTACATTTGTTATATTCGTCACAACAGATGATTAAATGTTTCAAAAGTTATGGCAAATTTGTACCACGTAGTAATTACAGTATGGATTTTACTTTAGAAAAAAAATTGTTATGTATCAACTTTGTTTATTATTAGTAAACATTGATTTATTATTATAAATCGTAAAATAAGATACAGATGTACTTTTATATATGGCGTTATAAATGTCTATAAAGTAATTGTTTTTATTGATAAAGTATGAGTTAATATCCTATAAAGTTCGCAGTACGAGTACCTACATAGTTCACGCCCAGTTGACATCTGGCTATAAATCTCTAGTCGCGAGGGGTTCTAGTTCACCTGCTTCGCTGTACCTACAAAGCAACCTAACCGTTTACCTACGTTACCTATTAACCTGGTTTTCGAGGAAATCGAAATGTTTAAACGAAATTTATTCGCTTCATAAATTATATTGTTGTATGTAGGTATTTTATGCACGAGTTATACAAGTTAACTCTTGTAATACTATTGAATTATAAAAGCTCGGATTGTTTTATTACATCATTTAATTTAATTATCTATACTAATATTATAAAGAGGTAGAGTTTGTGAGTTTGTGACGTTGTAAGGGGTAATCTCAGGAACTACTGGTCCGATTTAGAAAATTCTTTCAATGTTATATAGCTCATTTATCAGGAAAGGTTATAGGCTATATATCATCACGATAAGACACATAGGACCGGAGCAGCAATGAAGAATGTTGCAAAATCGGGGTATTTTTTCCTTTTCAGAGCTTCCGCTGCGTCTTAGCGCAAAATAACCATTCCACGCGTACGAAGTCACGGGCAGAAGCCATTAACTAATTCTATTATCTATAATCTATACCAATATTATAAAGAGGTAGAGTTTGTGACGTTGTAAGGGGTAATCTCAGGAACTACTGGTCCGATTTGGAAAATTCTTTCAGTGTTATATAGCTCATTTATCAGGGAAGGTTATATATCATCATCTTCCGTTGCGTTTTAGCGCAAAATAACCATTCCACGCTTACGTATTACCGCCCAACGAAGTGGGCACGGGTCGGCTAGTCAACAATACTTTGAAAGAGTTTCAACTTATTGATTCTTATACAGTTAGCCGTTGTTAGTAATGGAATTTCATATCAAAATTATCATAATGAATTAATCTTTATTCTTCTTCTTCTTCTACATAGCGTTATCCCGGCATGGTGCTAGGGGCCCCCTTTCCTAATTAGCTTCTTCCGCTTTATTCGGTCTTGGGTATCCCTTTGTGTGAGGTGGTTTGCCTTTATGTCCGCCTTCACCACGTACAGCCAGCGTGTTTTGGCCGTGCCGACTTGTGTGGCTGTACCAACGGAGACGACTTTCCTGCAGCTTGTCTGCAATATCACGGACTCCAAGGCTACCACGGATGTGTTCGTTTCGAATGCAATTAATATTTATTCTTAAAACCTAATCTTTCATTGAACCCTTTTAGGGGATGAATACTTAAAAATCCTTCTTGATTATTGTTCTACGTTTTATAAGAATATTTGTGCACCGACCAACATAAGGCCAGCATTTATTTCAACCAGTCTGTAGAATGTTATAAAAGAAAGATGATAAAGTAAAGAGTAGACAATACACTGCACTCACATTTGTATTCGACTGATTGCTGAGCATCCTATATTAACCTTTCAATTAATCCTCTTACGGGGTGAATTTGCCAAAATCCTTCATTAATACTGTTCTATGCAATACACCAGATTAAGGTCTGCGTTTATGTCAATTTATCTCAAAATCTCAAAAGAACAAACTATATACTGCACATTTGTAATTGAATAACTACTGAGTGACCTAGTAAGTAAGTGTCAATTCTGTCAATATTTTTTTTACCCACTAATTTGTTATGGAGATTTTTTAATCGATAAATTTCACTTAACCGTACAATTTTTCAAACACTTTCTTTCATATAACTTTGTTCTGACAATTACAATATAACAAAAAAAAAACTAGCCAATAGATGCAGGCGTTCTGAAGTGACGCATTCGGCAGTTGATTTTTATTCATAGTAACATAAAAAAACAAGAGTTATCTAGCCATGATCTTTTTACCTTCTACTACAGATACCAGTCTTTTATGGTGGTAAAAAGAATAATTATTTCAAAGATTACCTATAACTATATCCTATAGCAGTATAGGCAATACGCCGCAAAAGGTACTTCACAACAAAGTGATTGATAGTAACACGTCTCGTGTATACGAGTTATTGTCGCAGACCGTTGTAAACTACACGGTATATTTACTGCCCTTCTCTTTTTCACTGTTGTAACATTCGTATGTAAGAAGCTATAATATTGTTATGGGTTATAAAAATAATTTAAGTGAAATTTCTATACATATATATCCTGAGAACAATCTTCATTAATAAGAAATTAATTTCTTAATATAGAGTAGATTTGTTGAGAGCGCCGGAGGACCACCTCCCTCCCCCTCTCCTCTCCCCCCTCACTCCCTTTCCCCCAAACATAGGCTGGCAGCGCAATTTCGACTCCTCCGGTGTTGTTAGTGTCTATGGACGGTGGTGATTACTTAATATCAGGTGACCCACAAGTTCGCTAGCGAGTTATGACATAAAAAAAAAACATAAATGTATGCTACAATGCGATAATTAATCTAATGTGGAATATACACTTTATAAATCTGATAATATGTCTGTATGAATGTTTGTGTGTCTGTATGAATGTCTTCTACTCAAACAGTTAAACTGATTCTACTGAAAATTCGCCTGAAAGTCAATTATCTCCTAGAATGGATATAGAATGTATCTACGTTTTATATGTTCCAATTTTTTGTTTGTGGCTTTGTTCGGGTTAATGTGGATTTCGCCTATTTGAACAGTACTTTTTCCTAGATAAACGGTACTCTGTGTCCTTTTGTACACCTATGACGACATTTACACAATGTTTCACGATTATCGGTTGTGTAGTTAAAGTATGTAAGCGTAACAAATAAACAAACTGTCATTCATGTTTATAATATTAGTAAAGATGATCAGATAAACACCGGTTACAGTTAGTGAGTACATTAATTTATTAAAACTTCAATAAATCATATAAGATTAAATTATTAAAATTTCAAATATAAGCTGAAGTTATTCATATAACGCTTTAACCTTTCAGGACTAGACATCCGATACGAAATATATATCTAGAAATAGATAATATATAAGAGTTGTTGAGGTATGTATGCTTGGTACACATATATGTTACAACAACTCATATACGTATGAATAGTTAGCTTAGCTTAGCTCAGATAGGTCGCGAATTGCATGTATCAGGGGCAACAGCCCAAGCCGAGGTGTGCCGTGCACCCTTGAGCTAGTTGTCAAATAAAATCGGCTGAGTGCCTTAAGCGCTCGCCTAAGTAGTCCGGTGAAGCTGTTAAGACCTTGCTAGGTTAATAGCGTAGTCAGTTCGAGACAAAATAATAATTCAAGACTAGTGTTTGAACAAAACATTTATCGTCCTTTATATTCAGTGTGAATGTGAGCGTAGCACCTTTTATGTATGTTCTTAAATATCTGCCATAACGCTGCTCTAGTTACTCGGAGACGTTAGAAAATGTTTCTCGCCATGCTATAGTTTCATCATTATATTTATTCTTCATCTAAGATTCAGGATCGTTGAAGGATACGAAAACCCACGTCGGTTGACGCGATAACGGAGATCAATATCACAGAGCCATTATTTCTTAAACACTCTTTAAAAAAAATTATAATCCTTATATCAGTAACTAGTTAAGACCAATTATATTATAAAACCACTTTAAACTTAAATATATGTTGAGTCGATATCCTCCTACTTTGCATTCAGTCGGTGATTTAAATAATGATCCTTTGAACCAGATGCGGAAATAGTCGTAACTTATGATAATCCATTTCTTGAATTATTTAGGTAGGTATTCTAAATCACTTCTGTTACGCCATTGCTTTCATTGTGCGTATTGTTCTATTAATTTATTACGAAACCGAAATGTCTTTATTAAGATTGTTAGATTTGTTACATAAAAATTTGTCTTTCTTTTCGAACTGACTACGCTATTGACCTAGTAAGGTCATAACAGCTTCACCGGACTACTAAGGTGAGCGCTTAAGGCACTCAGCCGATTTTATTTGACAACTAGCTCAAGGGTGCACGGCACACCTCGGCTTGGGCTGTTGCTTGATACATGCAATTCGTGACCTAGCAAAAGTCTGTTGTATCGTACAATATTACCGTTGCTAATGAAGTAATTATCGTCTTCTAGTCGAAATTAAATTACAATTCATTAATTTTTCACGTTTAAGTATAAAGAACAATAAAATAATCCTTTTTGTAACACAAACATCTTATGGAAGAGTTTTGAAATCCTTATCGGTATCGTTTTAGTGTAATGAAAAGTAGTAGGGGTAAACACTGTGTAGGGTAGAGTGTTGAAAACACTGATTCTCATCCGATCACCGATGTTAAGCAACGTCTTTTTGCTGGACAAAAATTACCTTATATCCTTCTTAGAGTGATGATAATGTGTATGCAAAATTTCACGATAGTCGGTTCAGTAGTTAAAGCGAGAAAACGTAATAATAACGTAGTAATAACAAATAGTTAACAAAATCAAGCATTAAACAATGTTTTGATACCAAAAACTTTCTTATTCTATTTTCAGAGCCGTTGGTAAATATAAACCGACGTCAATCCAACAAGCAGTGACTCGTTTCCTCCCTCTAAATCACATGCCTTCCTGTGCTTCCATTCACTTCCATTTCGCGCTTTGTGCGAATATATTTACGAGAGAACCTTTATGCATATACCGCATATGAGATTTATGCCGGAAACAGCACACGGGTGTGCGGCCATTATATATTATATGTATTAAGCCTTGACGTAATAATTTCAAAAGTTAGTCTTAATTTCACGGTTTATAGGAAGGAATATTAATAAGATTAATTTAGATTTGTCTTAGAGGTCGATTATTTTTTTATTATTAGTTATTTTTGTATTATAAAAAAAAATATTTTCCAAAGAACACTCCTACTACGACCGTTAATGTAATTTAATTGCATAGAGGTATTTTAGTCTCCAGGGTACAAGTTAATGAAGGCCAAACAAGATGAAGGAGGATTTTCAATCAAACTTCCGTATTTGGTGTATACTGTTTTTGCGAAGAGGATTTTATGATAAGTATGTTACTGTAAGATGCATTGTCAGCCATTCGCCATTATGGAATATTTGTATTTAGAACTGACAAAGAGAGAAAACGTTAATTACAGGAGTCTCTGTATAACTGAATATATATTGTGTAATAATCATTATTACGAGTTTTTTTTTAATCAATTATGTACTTTGTGGTTGACGTAACGACAGGATAATATTTACATTTCGCGTGAATTAACGTGGTTTCAAATCTTGCAATAAGCTTTAGTTTTCAGTTATGGAAAACAATATGGCGAGATTACAGACTATGGCGGGGTATTTCATAGTGATAGCTTCATTTCATCGTCTACTTATAACTGTTTTCAGTTACACCGACCCTCAAAAGGCGAAATGGTTACAGACTATGTCTCCAGGTTTTTGTGTAAATAGCTGTCATATTGTATTTTCGTGGTAAACGTTTGATCACACTTGGGGTAGATCAGCAAACCAACATGGAAGAAAACTAAGTTCAAAAGTTACAGAAGGGAAGGAGAGAACCTCGTTAAAAAATCAGTGGCAGGTGGCGCTTGGAGGAGGGGACTCCTTGTCTGTCAAACCGGACCAATGGGGAAGGGGCTGGCGACCTGACCTTCCATTGCACTTGGTTCAGTAGACGGGTTCTGCTTGACCGGGTTGTCGTGTAATGATGTTTAGCTTGCGCGACCCCGCGACACTCCATTAGCGTAGCAGAAGGTATCTCGTGGTTTTTTTAGTCAGTAAGAGTTTGACAGTCCACTGCTTTCTAGGGGTTTGGGTATCCGATATAAAATTTCTTCGCACCTAAAAAAAAGGCGAGCAACTTTTACAATAGTTGTGTTGTAAAACGGAAGGTGTTCTGGATTTCAGTTTATCACGCTTAATGTTAAGCTCCCTTTTCCTTTAGCTCTCAGATGTAATATCTTTATTATTTACACCATATCTCCATTTTGACCGATTCTTTACACTTGTTTCCCGATATGATGGTGAATAATTGATTCATTAGTTCGAATATATCACTATACAATTATTTCGGTGGTTCCTATTATTTAATAGATAAAAATGATATTATTATTTTTATTATTTTTTATTGTAGCACGGCAAAATGACTGCACTGTGCCTGATGGTAAGCATAGTACAATCCAAAAACAATGGCGACCATAAGTTTTTTTTTATTGTAGCACGGCAAAACGACTGCACTATGCCTGATGGTAAGCACAGTACAATCCAAAAAAAATGGCGACCACCAAGTAACACGCTATCCATCGCCTGTCGCCCCTGTCATGCCGGCCTGCGAACAGCTGAATATGCACAGGCTGATCCCGAAACGCGACCCACAGAAGCGAATCACTATGACGGG
>MU159523.1:13379-37620 GCA_015888305.1 Antheraea pernyi | reverse complement strand
GTGCAGGTGAGGTTGGCTTGAGTGTCTCAAGTCTTAGATGTTATTCGACACCCCTTATACCCCCAAACTAAAGCAACAATGAGTAATTAATATTTAAAAGTTTATAAATGTGTAATTCTCATACATTCATATCAAAAAGCGATCGTTGCGTCATGTTTCCATCTCATATTATTTGTTGTAACAATACGTCAGGTTGGGATACGATATAATCGGAAGTATAGTACACACAAAAGTAGAGAGAGCGTAACATCTGTCACGTCCGGACAACTGCGTCAGTCTATGTCGCAGCATACGAGACTTGCAGTCAAACCCTCCGCTACGGATAGATTAGCTGCTGTCACTGTTTCTATTGTATAACGTACCTATTTGTACGTACCTAGAGGACGCTGTGTATATTCAGCTCTTTAGATTACAGATTAGCATACATTTTGAAGTTATCACTTTATTCACATTCTAAAGAATAATATTTTTGAAGTGAGAAAGAAGTAGGCGCGTTGAGCGGTATTTTTGGCAGGAGATAAACTTGTAAGTGGAGAAATCCTACATTGGATACACCTCCCACTGCCGGGGAACAGTGAGAGGGTTATGCCAGACTCCTACTGGCTAAAACTCCACTGCCGCCTAGCGCATGTATGTGGACCAGAGAACCGGGGTGACCGAAGCAAACTCCGACGCCCTGGTCACGCGCTCAGATCGCCCTTTGATGGTAATACGGGGATCATCTTCTCGTAGAGAGACAAGACTATCCGCGTCATGACACCCTACGACAGCATTACCGGCCGCATTGCGTTTGCGCGACTAGTGACATCCTAGCGACGCGTAGTACAGGCGCCTGTGTACATATAATATTGATATTTCGCAGCTCATCATACGTTTCATTGTTTAATAGATTTTATAAAATTGTGTATGATTATTGCTCCCAGTGCCAGTGGATATGAAAACCACACTAATGTTCATAATTTCAAAAAACAAATTCTGAAATTTAAATACAGTCATTGATACTATAATCAATATGAAAATTCAGATGAGAACACATTTATTTTATTGTTTTGAGTTTTCACTTCTGTCGGCAATCCTTATGACTGCCTCAACTTTGTTTCGCTACTAACAATTATTTATAATACCTGATCTTGTCAAAGTATGTAGCGCTTCAAGCATAATTAAAGATATCACATAATTTTGTGCTTTTGGACTTAACATTAGCTAGCTCACAGCTTGCATATTAATGATACTAGAAAAGGCACGGCAGTAAATTTTGATGCATAGCCATGTCTTTCATACGTAGATCTTTTATTTTAAGCTTACAAAATATAATTTCTAAAAGCAATGATATTATTCTAAGAAAATATACCATTTTAGACATTTCTTGTAAAATATCGTCAATCTCAACTCATATGGCAACGTATTTTCACATGAAAGGCTTGAATATAATAAGGGTAATGAATACGTAAGGATATGGATCACGCAAAGAGATTGGGAAATTGCTATCTTTTTTAGGCCGATAAAACCACTTCATATTGTCAACATGATTTTTTTTTAATAAGCTTGCTAATATCTGTCACATACTTATTTTTATATGGGTACACTATTGTTTTTGCAATAAATATTTAAATATTAAAAGTCGCCAATATCGTTACACGTAAAAGGAGCCCGCTAATTACACAGTTTATGACGAATTTAAAGAAATTATTTAACAATTTATGGTATTTTCGATAGATTTTGTAGTTCTAAATTAACTCGTTTACGTTTTACTGTTAATGGAGATGACAATGATGCAAACTGTGCTATATAAATTCATTATTTATTGAAAGAAAACATTAAAGTAATTTAACTTATATCTAGAATTTTCTCTTGTTGATATTACTTTTAGCGCTTGACCACAATCTTACAATGGTAATCTAAGATGGTAAGATGAAAAATATAAAAAAAACTTCTAATGTGCAGTAGCTGGATCACGACCCTTATAAAGTACAGATACATTTTAAGCTAGCCGGCCGAGTATTAGAAAAAACCTTCTATCGTGGTACGAGGTTTATCACAACGTTGTCCTTCATGGAGAGATAAAATTCACTCCAAAATTCCAAACTAACACGGAGCTATCATCGTTTAAATATACACAGTTACATGTAATATTAGAATTACAGTAATATTTAGAATTCAAAATTACCTTATTGTGTCAATAATTAACAAAGGAATCGTAAGAATTTCAACATTTGTATATTCAGAGAATATTTTAAGCCATTGGTCCGGGATTAGTACAATTACTGCTCTAATCTCTGTGGGTTGAACAACGGATTCAATATCAATACTGGACACGGACGTTTCAATCTCGGTTCATTAATCTGAACCGGTCTTAGATTGTCTGAAGTTCGGTTCATATTATCAAGCTCGTTAGTCCATCCGACTGCCTCTCTTGTCTTTATATCGAGCTTGTGCTATATATAGTAACTATTAAATTTCCAACTTTAATAATTGTTAATAACAATAAATAGTACATAATATTTCACTAAATCGTCAAGTAATACATGTAGAAATACTTCATAAGTCTATACATAAATAGGCGAAGATAAAAGAGTATACCTATCAATAAAACAAATTTTCGAAATATTATTTTCCATACCATCGGTTAATTGAATTATTTATGTCTCTATTCGTCCTACTTCACGGTTCTTACGTGTATATAATATACGTGTATTAATAATAGTGATATAAAACTCCGTAGAAATAATAAATACCGAACAACTGGCAGATACATAAAAGTTTGTACCAGTGGTCTCAATAATATAATAAACATAATTCAAATGTCCGTGTTGGTGTTTCATTATTGAATGAAATTCGATATAACGGCTTATGCACGTAGACGATCATTACCATTTATATGATAAAATTAAGGTCACAGGAAATGACTAAATTCCCAAGGAATTACAAAGGCATATATAATTAATGTTGTTTTTCTTCACTGAAAGTTAAATTAAGTACTGTAACGATGTATATAAGTGATATATATATACACGGTAAACGGAATCTCAAAGTCCAGATTATATAAAACAATAAACTACACGAGGTATACATATTTTTGTCTCAACCTTGATCTGCGTCGACAAATCTCTGAGAATATCAAGATTACCTTTCAGGTTCAAAGCAAATTTAAGTCAAAGTTTCTTTTACATGTTCTAGCGATTTAAATTCACTTTTATACAAAACTATTATCTTAATTGGATTGGCCATACAGTATGAATAGTTAGGTATCCATAGTAGAAGCAAGTTAATGCAAGGGAAGGTAACTCAATCCGGTGTCGAGCGAAGCGCGACTCATTAGCTACGGTGACTTGCTACTGAACATTTTACCCGCAGAGTGCAATTCTACTACCCACATAACATCGTGTACCTACAACTTCAGTTATTTAGCTTAGTACTTTTAAGAATTTTAATTAAATCCATATGTAAACAAGTAGTAGGAAACGTTGCATTTTATAGCTTGCCTTATTCTATTTTCTTGCTTTTTTAAATAAAGTATTCTGAACTTATAGAGTAAGATCGTCTTTTCTGTTTTTTTTTTGTGTGTATCGCATAAGTATAAATTTTAGTAGAAATTGAATTTCGATGTGTGTTTGATAAGTAAATTATCATGTTTTTGTTATTATTAAACTGCTGAGCCCGGTAAACGTAATTTTACGTTAATCTGTCACCAAATAAAAATTTAATTGAAAAATATCGTTCGGTACTGGCAGGCTCAAAATGTGAAATGATAAGTTTTTTTTAATGTGAGACACAAAAAAAGATTAAAATATGCTTAGAAAATTAAAAAACAATCTAGATCTTGAGAACAATGAATCGGGTAGAACTCAAATCTAGCTAATAAGTATTTATCGTACAATCGTACAAACGTAAGAAGAAGAATTATAAATATATACACACTAGAATTTTCTATACATATATAGAATAGTATACAGTTCCCCTGATTTTAAAAGTTCACAGTAGGCTATAGCCACGTATTTCATGCAATTTCAAATGGAATTGTAGTTCTAACCAAGAGTCAAGAATATTTTCATTTTATATTCTCATGTTCTCATATGTCATATTTCGGACCCTGGTACAGCCACGGCAGGGCGAGCAATACCTTAAATATTAGAGTGGACGCTACATTGCACTTCCGCCTGCATTGATTGATCGCAGCCCCGTGTCATAGTAACAAAAATCGTTTGATTTTATTTGCACGACGTGTGGCTGAAAATGTTATGTCAGAAACTTATAATAGAAAGTGTGACATGTTAGTAAATGAAACAAAGAACAAAACAATTAGACATGTAAACAATTAAAACTTAAATCGGTTGACACTGTTGGTATATAGCTGTAAAATATAAAAGTAGACATATAATTAAATATATTGCAGATTTACGTGTAACAACCTGTAATTGATTATATACCTTTCCCTCTCTCACGGAAGATATTCAGATCGATGTCTTTTTGGCTTAGCCTTCGCAAGAATTAAAGTGAACCGTTTTTTATTGCAATGAAATGTGGCACCGGTCAATCAATTTTTTTTTCTCGAACTTCCTACGCTATTGACTAAGCAAGATCTTAACAGCTTTGTAGCATACTATGCTACAGATTGGACCAACTCTTTACAATCACAATAAATCGCTGCCTCCTATGCTCCTATGTCCACCGGCTATTTGGCTGTTGCCTGATACATGCAATTCGCGACCTATGTAAGCTAACCTTAGGTAGGCTAACTATTCATACATATATGAGTTGTTGAAACATATATGTGTACCAAGCATACATAACTCAACAACTCTTATATATATTTCGTATCGGATAATATTCTAAACTATTTCAGTTTGCGGTCAATCAATCTTAAGCGGAAGTGCAAAGTAGCGTCCACTCTAACATTTAATGATAGATTTCCGTACAGTAACGCCTTCATCAATCAAAGAGCAATGCTTTGTTCGACAGAATTTCATATGACCACTTTATACCGTAACTCGCCAGATTTACACATAAAAAATAATATATTACATATAAGATAATGTTTTTTAATAAAAAGTGGCCACACATGAACACACAAAAAATAACATTCCAGAGCGTTCAAAAATAAAATTGTATAAAGTTATCACAACTTGTTGCAGATTTCATTGCGTCGTAAAATATGATATCTGTATCATATTTTTAACTGTACGGGCAGTTAGTGCGCTGCGTTGAAATGTTTAATGTATAAATTGAGTATTGTACCGATTATAAAAAGCCATGAATAAAGAGGTAAGTGGAACTAGATGGGAGATATATGTGCGTGTCACGCATTTGTGGGTTTATTTTGTATTATATTTCAGAACATTAACTGATACTTGCGACTTCGTCTGCGCTGTTTACTATTTTAACAATACAATATACTCATATAAACTCATAACAATATAATCTAAGTACAGAAGGGGAATATTTTAAAGAATTGAAATCAAGAATATACTTGCTTACAAATTTTCTTTAATCTTGTCTAGTGCTCATAGAAATTATAGTTTCTTAAAACTTTAGTGACTTTATATTCAATGAAGACATTGTGATAATTTATTTTTAGGTAATGACCAAGTGTCTAAGAAGTAAAAAAAAAACAAATCTATCGAAAAAAACGTTATTCAACAATGCGTATTTTGAGTTTTGATTATTATACATATATACCCGTATATATATATAGAATAAATATCCATTTATATATATACAAATAAATAAAATAAAGGTGTGTGGTTATTGTTAAATGAACAGCTTTTTACTAATTACATATGAAAGTACGAATATGTACGTACGGTATACATAACAAGGAGAAAAAACAATTTTTTAAACTTTTGTCTATTTGTTCCAGCTAAACTCCCAAATGTTTGAACCAATTTTGCCGGAAATTTTATTGGCAGATAGTAGATGTAATAAGTTTAGTAGTAGCTTAGGCTTCTTATATCTTGAATAAAGACAAGGTTCCGCGCAAAAATTCAGGGTCCAAAAATGCGCGTGCCCCACCCGTATATTTACACTGAACAAACATTCTTTACTGTATTTTACGCGGACGAATTCGCGGATAACAGTTAGTATTATACATACTTGTAGTTCTGTCATAGAACTGTCGATGGCACTGTATTAAATCAAAGAATAGGAATACTGATCAGAAAATCTATTAATTTCTCGACACGCCACAAACATAGTTTATTCAGTTCGGATAATATCAACAGATAATAATAGACTTTTCTTACACGTGTGTAACATCGTTGTGGTGAGTCATGTTAATTACTTAGATAATCTATGCCAAAAAAATAAGCTTTTTAATAGTAAAATATTTAAACTTTAGTGAAATATCTAAAGTAAGTTATTTAATTTGTCAATATTACACTGATAAATATTTTTTAGCAACAAAAATAAAATATTTTGCGTTTCATGTCCTTTTTGCGTGAAACGTGTCGAAAATTTTATAGCTGAAAAATGGTCACAGATATTTACCGATCGCTTTATAATTTAGATGTTTATTTAAACACACCGTAATACACTAACGAGACTTAAAAAATATTTTTTAACGATTTAGATGTGCTGCGTTACTTTTGAAATTCGAAAAAGTTGTAATACAAAATAAAAATTAGTCGACAAATCTAAAAGTGGTACGTAGATTTGAAAACCGAGATTATGATGGTTGTCGCGGCTGTGTTAAATGAGTCGGCCGGATAGGAATCCGGGCTCTCGGGACACAGGCGGGAACAAACAGCCGCCCGCGGACCCAATCCCGATTTATTACTCTCGCCTGAGACTCGTTCTGGAGCCGTAAAAATTTACACAAACCGTCGCTTACTGCATGAAATTTATTTCCTAAACTTCGTATATTTATTTTTTCTTTCTTATTATCATTTCATTATGCAATTTTGGTGTGTGCCAGCCTTTGGTACAACTATTAAAATAACATAATATATATTTAAATGCAGCAAACTTTATTAACCATTGAAATTACTAAATAAAATATACATGTGTCAACAAGTCCGTGACTAGTCGAACTGTCTATATTTTCAAATCGTTCCAAACATAAACTCATAGTTTATAAGTAATAAAATAACTATATACTTTTTACAAACTTCAGTAACTACAATACTCCTCTCTCAAATATTTGATCTCTTACAAATTTAATCTCATTGGAGGTTTTATTGTCCTTTGAGATCGTCTTAATTTAGGCTTAACTATTTCAGCGGGTGGACTAACACAAGGAACACTACTATCCAATATACACTTATCAAAAAAGTCTAAGCAACATGTACTAATTTAAATTTTAGGATGGTTCTTCACATTATAACGTTGTATTTTATTTTTAAAATAATATCTTTAGGGTTCTATGATGTAAAAATAACAGCTGTTGTCTTTATAAGTTCTTTTAATAACAGAAATGAACAATATTAGAATATACTGTAGAAACTAAGATACATGAGAAACTAAACCTTTTTCTTACAAAATGAAATTTCTAAAGAAAATGTATTTATTGTGGAAGAATAGAACAATTTAATACAAAGTATGGTCTCCTCTGCTATTCAGAACTTGTCGGCAACGATTATTCATTGAATTAATGAGACTGTTTATGTCATCTTGCGGTATTCGCTCCCAATGGAATTGTAGCAAATCCTTCAGCTGTTGGGTTGTTGTCGCTCCGTCCAAGTCCTTCAAAACACGTCTCTGGAACCCATGCGTGCTAGATGGGGTTGAGATCTGGCGATTGTGCAGGCCAGGGCAATACCCGGATGTTCTCCGTTGCAAAGTATTCACTGGTTCGCCGAGCTGTATGTGAACGCGCATCGTCATGCATTAACCTAAAATCGGAGCCAAAGGTTTGTGCAAATGGGTAGACATAAGGTCTGAGAATATCCTCAATGTAATTTTCAGCATTCATGTTTCCATTTACAAAAACGAGCTCAGTTCGCCTGTTCTTCATAATACCCGCCCATAACATAACTGTTGAGCCGCTGTATGGATGAACTTCCTGAACGCACCTGAGCCTTTCAGTATTTCCGGGCCGACGATACACTCGCACCCTTCTTGTACGTTTCATTCTGATATACACGTATTCATTTGTGAATCATGCAATTTCGATTGTATGGTTCACAAATGTATATATGTATGAATAGCTTAGAATAGTTAGCTAGGTCAGACGCGACTTTTTCCAGGTAACAGCCCAAGCCGAGGTGCGCGTGCGCCCTTGTGTATGTTACCTAAAAAATCAAATCGGCTGAGTGCCTTAAGCGCTCGCCTTAGTAGTCCGGTGAAGCTGTGAAGACCCTGCAGGGTCAATAGCGTAGTCAGTTCGAGGAAAAAAAAAACCAAAACCGTACCGTAATCTTCTATACATAAAATAAGAATGTAAATTTAATATGTCTCTACTTTTTCCATTTTCATGAAATGTCTGTCTGTCTGTCATTTTGTATGACCACGCATCACTGCTCAAGTACTGGGTTCACAATAACACTTCAAATCACAAATCATAAAGCATATCTTCTGGAGTATCTTACTTTCATTAGTAACTTAGTTTCAATAACTTTATTTCATTAAAATCGGTCCACTCTATCAGAAGTTATTGTAATTTGATTGACGCCTCGAATTAAGTACGAGAGTAGTAGTAATCTATACTGGATATACTGGTTACACTGGATATACTGGTTATACTGGATATACTTATACTGGATATACTTATACTGGATATACTGGATACTGGATATTCTGGATATTACTGGATATACTGGATATACTATATGAATAATCTCAGGAACTACTGGTTCGATTTGAATTGAAAATTCTTAGTGTTAGATAGCTCATTTATCGAGGAAGACTATAGACTATATATTATCACGCTAAGACTAATAGGAGCGGAGCATTAATGAAGAATGTTTAAAAACGGTTTTTTTTTCACAGTAGTCCGGTGAAGCTGTTAAGACTTAAGACGCTGTCAATAGCGTAATCAGTTCGGAAATAAATAAATAATATAATAGATAATAATAGATTTTTTTTTTCTTTTGAGTTTCCGCTGCGTGTTAGCGTTAGCCCAAAGTAGCTATTCCACGCGGACGAAGCCGCGGGCAGAAGGTAGTACTGAATATAGTCATGAATTCTCTGTAGAAATTACTAACTGTTGTTGGATGTTTTGAGTGAACGCTTAAGGTACTCCTCGTTATGGCAACAGCTCAAGTGTGCCAGTCGTGGATTCTCAGCATAGGCTGTTGTGTCAGATGTTATTTAAGTTCATTTCAGCGAACTAAGCTAGGTAATCATACATGTATGCGTCAGTTAGGCACATATATGTACCCGGCTTTTATACTTCACTATAGGTAGATATATTTAACGGACCGATTTTGATGAAATTTTGTGTGCGTGTTCGAGTGGATTCGAGAATGGTTTAGACGATTGGATCGGGTAGGTGGCGCTGCGGTTGAATTTTAGATTTTTTTTATTATCAAGGTAGATCAACATCCGCCCGGCCCGCTAGTATTATATATATTTGATAGAGCAATTCTATCTAGATTCAGTAAACATTCGTGAAATCATGCAATTGTCAGATAAATAATTTATAACAGTCCCAATTACGTGGAGATATTGTGATACTCGTGATTCGTGGACGTGTGAGGACCAGGCAGCCGCATCCAGCAACTTAGGTAAGCGAAAGTGCTTTTTTTTTATTTTTTTTATTTTTTATCGTAGCACGGCAAAGTGACTTTACTGTGCCTGATGGTGAGGACAGTATAATCTAAAAACAATGGCGACCACCGAGAGACACACTATCCCTCACCGGTCGCCGCTGTCATGCCGGCTTGCATAAATGTCTCTTCACGTTACGCTTGAAGGACCCCATACTATAGGAAGGAGGGAACACACTGGCCGGGAGATTGTTCCACAGCTTCACGGTACGGCAGAGATAAGAAGTTGCGAACTTTTTAATTCGTGCCCAGATAGGATTTACCCTAAAACTATGGCTCCGGAGCCCAGCGCGCGTGGTTCGGTGTATTTTTTCCAATTTGCATGAGTTTTTAATTTTTCACGAATAAGTTTTAAAAGGGCACGTGGATACCAAGGTGGATAATTTTTATTTAAACATATGGGTTTCTTAGGAACGTATAAATCAATTAGCTCATGCAAAATGCAATAGAAATAAGTCACTGTTTTCTCTGTGTTTAAGTTGCTAAGAGAATGAACCCAATCGATATCCATCAAACCCTTACTTAGAGCTTCAAAATTGGCGGAATGAAAGATATATTTATAAAAGAATATATAAAAGTATCTTGCAAAGATAAATGTTACAAAGTATAAAACAGAATGGTCTACTTTGTAAGTGACTAAATTGTTTCCCCTAATGATATAATTATAGTATAAATAAATATGTAATGATTATTTTATGGATCGCAGTTAATATATTTTTTTTAATATTTAACTAGCTGATACCCGCGACTTCATTTATGTTGACTTATGCATGCGTACTATACCGTTTGCTTACTTCTCGACGGTAAGAAAAAACACGTCATTGTATGGCGTAGTGATTTAAAAAAATTGAGCCATCATGGGACGCCTGGCAGATGTGAACACATGTGTAACGTAGTAAACAACACTGTATACACTATAGGTATGCAAGCTCCGTGCGGCAAGAGACATTGCGCACAGTCGTTTGCGCATGGCATCGCGTCGCCACGTCTCGCCACGCCAACAATTAGGTTTACCTTCACCTATAGATGTTTCACATCAATAAACAAATCAAAAGCTTTGATAACTTTATATTAAATGAGGATATCGTGCTAATTTTAGTTTTCCAAGAAGTAAAACTAAAAAAAATTGTTCGAAATCTGTGTACAGCTACTGTACTGTGTAATACTTACGTGTGCAGCTCGCTGTATATTTCTATAGGTAAATAGATCTACATAAATTTTCAAGTATTTTGACAAAATAAAACGCAACATCGTTTTACAATGACACATTGTAGTACGTAGTTTAAAATAAAAGCTTTTCATATGAGTATGAACGCTTGCATAACTTCGTCATTTCCACAGCATAGAAATTTAGCGACAAATTTTTTTAAACATACAAAAACTATAGTTACCCGTACCGTCGCGTCGTCGTTCTAACTGTACAGAATGTTAGTCGTAGTTCTGAATAAATTATTTGTTATTCAGAATTCAAAACTGTGCATCACGGAGTGTGTGTAGTGTTAACTCATCAAATAAAACTTTCATGTTTATATGATTTGAGCTTGACAGTGATTATTAAACACTCTATATATATATTATGTATGTACGTATGTATGTTGTTAGTTCTTTTCCTAATGTCCGCTTGGCTAACTATCATTCTAAAATTAAAAATATGTCCCGAACGACCTATAAATGTGTATCGGCAACTGAATTTCAGCTACAGTCTCTCTCTGGATTTATTGTGTTACCATCTTAGGTTATCGTTCTCATTATCATGTATCATCAGATGATTTTGTGGTCGAACGTTAAAATACATATATATATATATGAAAACAAAAATAGATAAAATATATTAAAGCATATTTCACAACTTTTAGAAGTATTCGTGCGCTATCATTAAAAAAGGGGTAAATCTCGCGTCGCGTGAATAATGAGGGTTAACACAACTGTATGAAAAACATACTTTTTAAATCGGATTAACAGTATGAATACTAAATAGACAATAAACTTTAAAGCATTTTAGGTGGTGAATATGGTACATAATACTCGCGACGTCGTTGTTCAAAAAATGTTTTTGAAGTGAAACTTCTTTAGAAACCGGATGCAACGGAAAAACGACAGGTAAATGAAGTAACAACTTTTCACGGTATTTTCGTTCGTCGGTTACAAAATTATGGCGGTTATTATTTTCGAAAGGATTTTTTATTTACCATTTAGAGTAACTAAATTAAAACGTAAAGAAATTTCATTGTAAGTTTATTATTTTATTGAAGTGAAAATATCTTTTAAAATTAATCATTTTTATACTTTATTCAACTTTCATTTTTATAAATAAATAAATTTTGTAATTCTCCTACTCTAGTTATATATATTCATCTCATTCTTTTGTCAATTTACTGAAGTTTCACTTCTATCGTGTGAATCGCACACACAACTTTTTTTTTCATGAGAGATTGGCCTTTATAGTGTGCTCTCAGATACTACTAGTCATTTGCCGATTAACTTACAGCTGTTAAATTTTATAATTACTGTTTAGCCCCTATGCAAAATACTAGTCAAAGGCTTTCCAATCGTTTCGGAGATTAGCCCGATCATACGACATACACGGTTTTATTTGTACGTGTTCGAGGCATAATTAACTTCTACATTACCTTTAATCAAACAAGATTCGGTTTGTTGTTCAGAGATGGCGCCTCATTACAGATAGCTCGCGCTTTCATGTAGTCGTGTTTGAATGAGATGAGAGATGCGGCTGTCGATCCGACATGATTTCTTAGTAATCCAATGAAGCTCTTAAGGCCTTGCTTGGCCAATAGAGTAGTTAGTTAAAAAATACGTTACATTTTATTAATTTTTTTATTCTTGAATTGTATTTGATCATAATTGTTTTGTATTTCTTTTCAATTAAAAAAGTCACTTATATTCGATACCACGAAGTCACCTGTTTCGGTATCTGTCTCTTAGAATTAACGAATTGCATTTTTATTTCATTTTATAACCGTCGAATTCACTATAGATCATAACGGAACTCGTATTTTTTCAGATTCCGACGGTCCGTGAAATAAAGCTTCTGTATTTAAATGAAACGAAACGGTCTGACATTTTTTTTTTGCTTTTTATAGCTCTCGATTATTTATCGTGGACCTGGGGACGATGCGGAACTGAATTGAAATGAGTGTTCCCCGCTCAGCGATATCGACCTGCTTATTGGGGCGATGTTATTTTGGCTTCGGATTTGATTAATTAATTTTCATATAATTGTTATTGAAGGTTATGAATAAAATTATTTGAAAAATGTTGTAGAATATTATGTATTTTTAATTGGTCACTTGATGGTGGATTAATATTACGATATACTAAAACTTATTTAGTGTAATATTGTGGACCCTAGTGATGATGTGATCGTCCGCATTATCACTTCAGCCTGTAAGAGACCTGCTTCAAGGATATAGGCCACTTCCAACTATCACTTCAGACCACGTATTGGCGATTTTAAACACAGATCAAAATTTTCTCACATACTGTGGTACTACGAGAATATTTCGCAAGATTAGGTTTCCTCATGATGTATTCCTTCACCGTCAGTCGACAATATTACCAATTTGAATTAGTAGATGCAGGTGAATTCGGAAAAAATCCTGTACATCCAGTACATGTTGGGGTTAGAATCTACGTACATTGGACTGATATTCCAACGGTCAAACCACTCGATCACGAGGACAGCATGGTCGTCTAGCATCTGCATAGTACTCGTAATATAAACGTTACGCTAATTATTTCAAATATATATGTGATGACAGTATAATTCAATTTTTCATTGTAATAATATAAATACCCAATAGCTCTACCTGCATTACGGCAGATTATAAAGTCTTCTTGAAGAAACAATGACAATCCTTAGTATATTATATCGGATCCGCCAATAACGAATTGGATCTGTACCTGAAACAATAAAACATTTTTTTACTTAGATACATTTTAAAATCAATATATTTATTGTTCTAAGTTAAACACCTCGTATCTTCTGAACATGTATGCCCAAAATATACATAATTCCTAAATTTTAACTATTTCTAATAAAGGTAGTCTTTTAATTTTAAATATTTTTAACAAACTAACAGCCGCTTGCTACTTTGTATGTTTTGTATAGTTATAAAGGGCTATATATAACATATCTTTTTCATCACAATGAACACATATTTTTAAATTCCTAAATAATTTTTGAAGTATCAATTTTCAAAGTTTAAAAATGACTGATTTTTATCTCCGTTTTCGCCAGGTTAAGGGTCAATTTTCGAAAATTCTTCCCTAGTCATCATCGTCATCAGCCTGTAAGAGTCCCACTGCAGGGCCATAGGCCTCTTCCCGAAGGTAGGTACGGGCGGAATCACCACGCCAGTCCACGACGTATGGGCGATTTCAAACTCTGAGAAATCCACTGTTATGTTTTCCCACATACATACTACAAGAACATTTCTCAGGTTCAGGTTTCCTCACGATGTTTTCCTTCACCTTCAGTCGATAGTGTTACCAATTTAAATTAGTAAATCGACGCAAATCCGAAAAATGCGTTGGTACGTGCCGGGGTTTGAACCTACGGACATCGAAATCATATTCCACCGGTCAAACCACTAGACCAGCACGACTTCGTTAGTACTCACTTATATTGTAAAAATAATGTGTAAATTTTCAACATCCTCGTCTTAATAGCTTGCTTGGTTTATGCGTCGATATATCAATCAGTCAGCCAGATATTTTTTATACATATAGATATAGCATTAACCAAATGAAAGAAAATTATTCTACACTTAACACGTATTATTTAATATTTATTTATATGTTTACATTTTAGTTCGCGATTACAGGTAGAATTCATTTATCTATGAAGCTGATACCTAATATTCCGTATAATCTATCTTCTGCTGATTGAATATAGATTTCTTCCGTTAGAAGAAATAATAAATAAGCTATCATTATAGTTGTGAGCAATCTATCCACAAAATACTTAAGGTGAAAGTAGGAGATAGATTGCGTTGGGTGTGTGCTGACACGAGATCACTTAACACCGTGACTCAGTATGTTGATGTTGTGCGAAAAATAACCATTAGCGAACTAAACGCGGGCCACTTTGTTTGAACGATCATTAACTGTTACCCATAGGTATATTGCATAGTAGGCTTGTCGGTTTAAATATAGTTTTTGTTTGTATATTTTTCGATATAAGTACTCGTTCTACTTACAAATTAATTTTAATTTCGTAATTATATTCCAAAAAATATCAGATTATCATACAAGTCATCGATTATTTATTAATCTAAAATTGTAATAATAGCTGAAATTGATTATTAAAATATTATTCACCCATTTTTTTTCGGCGGGGCAATCTTCTTACATCATTACCTGGCCGGGCAGCCTAAGTGGGAATACCAGATTTGTAGTGAATAAACCCCTGAGTCTTTTTTCGTACCATTTAGCCGGGTGGGTAGCTGTTGCCCCTGCAATACTTCTACCCAACCCGGCAGGTGTTGGCCACTCAGCAGGGCCGCGACTTGTGGTCTTAAGAGGGAAGAACTGGTATTAGACCCTCCCGCGCAAACTGGTGGGAGGAGCAATGAAAAATCCTATCGGTTCTATCATATCCCATCCTACTGATATGAATATGACTTTGTATATTACGAAAAATGACTGAAAAATATAATGTTCCTTAGGAATAGAACAAACCTACAGAAATTAACAAAATAGAGAATAGAACAAATGGCTAGGTTACACTTGAAAATATTAACATTTGAATATTATTATTTGCAAACCTCGTAATTTTAATGCTCTATTTATAATATTTTAATAATAATTAAGTCATACAATTTATATTTATTCTTCCACAAACATATGATACAGACCGAAAACACTCACAGTTCAAATCTTAAAGCATTTAAGCGTTCAAAAGGTACGAACCCTAATACAAAAATAACGATAACCACAGTTTTGGCTTCGAACCAAGATCGAACCTAGAATCTTAATGGATAGGATAAATGAACAATATATTTTTATTCTTTTGTACTTACTCTTGAACATAGTATCATATTAACATTGATAACGACAGATAAACACTATGTAATACGTTTATCCAAAGTTATCTTACGGTCTCCTTTACCAAAACTTCCTGGATGTTAAAGATTGAAACGGTTACTTCAGATTCTATATAGTCTTTAAAACAATAAGATAAAACTTTACATTTTCAAACACTATCGAAACAATACAATTACAAGAAAAACATATTTAAAACTGAATTTGAGATAGAGATTTTGCTGGAAACCGATTAATTTCGAACTCAAGCCTCGCCATGGAATTCGCATCGATTCCTATATCGAATCTATAGCTGTAGACTCTTAACGAAATTACTTCATTGGAACGAACGGTGCAGAAATATTGCCTAATCGTTTGTTTCATCCGCTCCCTTTTGTTCACCTTTATAATAGAATCTTGTACAATACGTTGATTAATCGGTACGAACAATATGGCTTTTAATAATTACTGGTTTCCCTATAGTTTCCTATTATATAGATATATCTATACAATTGTATTGCTCTTTTTATTTTCTACCCGAATTTGAATTCTACGGAAGTCAGAGTAATATACGAGCTAACTCAAATGAAATATTTATTTCTCAAATAACTCGCTACGACTCGTTACCTCACGACCAAATTACACTGTTATAACAAGGATATTAATTAGACCTCTTGCCTAAGAATGTAAACTCTTAATACAAGCTGGAACTTTATAGCGTCTTATTAAAATACTAGCTGACCCGGCCACGGGTTGCTGTGGCTCAGTTATTATATCATTACATATTGATAACAATTCATAATTGTTGTTGATAATATGAGCAGTAATCATCACTTAACGATTTTTTTTTAAATATATAGAACTACTTTTTGTGACTTAAATATAAAAGTATAGTAATATACAAGTAATATATGCAGTCGCTGACTTTTCTGTAGTCATTATCAAGCTCTACAACTTTTCTCTAGAATTGAATAATATATCTCTCATCGTTAAGGCAATGTTCGTAAGAAACGTTTTTTCTCCGAATTAGTTTGCAAATCCGACTACCACAAAAAAGGCTTTTTATTTTTCGGGTTAATATATAGCCTATGACACTCACAAATAATGTGGCTTTCTATCGGTAGAAGAATTTTTTAAATTGGTTTAGTTGATCCAGATATTACCCCCTACAACCTCACAAACTTTAACTCTTTATAATATTAGTATAAATATCAATAGTAGATCTTCGGAAGCTTAAGTTTAACAAACAACTATCCGTGATTTGATAAACGAATTACAATGATTTCATATAAGAAAAAAGAATTTATAGAGTTTGTGCAAGCTTAACCACTTTTACTTCCTCAGTAAATGAGAGGAGCTTGCGATGCATTTTCCGGTCTGAAGGGTGGTTCGCAACACTTAATAGCACTTGAGGTGATCCAATTTTTGAGTTTGGACATTAACAGCTGTAGACTAGACTGTGTAGCTGTAGACAGTGATATTTAGCATCAAATATAGTCCATATGCTTATTTGCTACTTCAGAAAAGAAAAAAAAATTCTTAAACTTTTGAATATTACATCTATTTTATTTCTATTCAAAGGAAATTGAGAATCTATTTGACATTCAAAGATATATTGGCAATTCGTAGTGAATACTTTGTCGAATCAGACTTCGCCGGCCGCGGCCAGAGCGGACGAATTCCCAGCAGACTGTGTTATCATATACTGCCAATATTATAAAACGCAGTTATACATTTATACTAGTGTCTGCTTGCGGCTTTGCATGCATTTTCAAATAGTAATAATTATTTTCCAATTTCTATATTACTTCAACTTATTAAAATATGATTTATTAAACTAACATCATAAGACTTGGGACACCCAAGCCAACCTCACCTGCACGTGGTGTATAACGAACGAGGCAATAGCAAAAGCGGGGTGGTAGGGTTTTACAGCCTGACTGGATCGCTACCACCATGTATATGGCGAAAAAGCCCGTCATAGTGATTCGCTTCTGCGGGTCGCGTTTCTGGATCAGCTTGTGCATATCCAGCTTTTCGCAGGCCGGCATGACAGCGGCGACCAGCGATGGATAGTGTGTCACTCGGTGGTCGCCATTGTTTTTGGATTGTACTTTGCTTACCATAAGGCATAGTGCAGTTATTTTGACGTGTAGGCTATCAATTTTGGAATCATATACTACCCGTATACAAAATGTCACGAAATTCGATTGAGGTTCTTTTTAATTATTATTTTAGTATTTCTAAAGGTAATGTTAATAACTTATTATTATAATTTCTGAATAATTTATACTTACTTTTGTTATTACAAATATTATTAATTTTTCGCAATGCATAATGTATAATTCTATTAAATATTAGTAACTGAATCTATCCACAGTATCTATCAATGAACTTTTCGAAGAGTCGGAATAGTTATTTAAGTACAGGAATATATTTCCTTGGTAGTGCTTTGTCTTCCTTTGAGCAGCGTGGCGCTCTCAGCCGAGCCTTTTCTGTTTTAAAGATGGTAGTTGTTTACTAATGAAAATTCATGTCCGTAGTGCAATAAACGATGCCCTTTTGTTGTTTAGTTGAGTGAAAATAATGAGATTGTCTTTATTTAATGTTCCATTAATATTGCTAGAGTTACATCCATGCATCTATATTGGAACCGTAATAATGTAAATGCAATGTTTCAGTTTTAGATGGTGGTCTTTGCATAACAAAATTGTTAAGGCTGTTACTTTTTGCACAAAAGTTTGTGTATAATGTATTGTTGATTATTAAGAAAAATTTTTTGAAAACTCAGTCGCTGATAACTTTTATGTGATAAGTTTGTTCTGTTTCTGATTATTAAATTACTACATATGCGTATAGGTAAGTCACCTGCTTAGTTATCGTAACAAGCAATACTTGGATGCAAATAAAGCGATCGGAGGAATTGTGGAGTCATTTTTTTAATTATTATTTCAAATACAATCATTCCTTGTATGTTATTCATAGAAAATATCATCAGAAAAACGACTGGTATCCGATAAATATTTTACCGACATTTCAATTGTTATCAAACTAAATACTAGTAACAGTACTACAACAAATTGTTAGTGTGTTATTAAAGATGTGTATAAATAGTATAAAATGTAATATGTGAACATTTTTATATGTAACTAGCGGGCCCGGCAGACATTGTCCCGTCCTGATTATGAAAAAATCCTTGACAAATTATATACTAAAACGTACCTCATTTATCCTATCCATTGGTGAAACCCGCATGAAAATCCGTTCGGTAGTTTTTGAGTTTATCGCGAACGGACAGACAGACAGACGCGGTAGGGGACTTTGTTTTATACTATGTAATGATATTAACTACCTCCGAATGATTGTTAACTACCTTTCAAGGAAATCTCGGTAATGACAACAAAATACGAACTGTTTTAATAAATTCACTCCCTTGTGACTTCCCATATCTTTCATATTAATTTTTCATATTATTCTGTCGCCGTTTAAAAAGTAAAAAGATACTTAAAGAGGGAAACTCCCTTCTGAGACTGCACGTTATTTAATTAGTGGGTAAATTGTAGAGGCCGCCGCGCCAGTGGGCGGACGTGCATTGAATGCCACGGTTATAAGGCAAATTTCATTAAGCGCTGTATTGTATGCACGCGGCTGCTACCAACTGTTAGGTCTTTACGTGCTTTAACAAGAATACATATGTTGTACAAGTTCTTCAGCAATAGTGTCATATGAGTGTAACTGGAGTGGTACACGAGAGAGTAATTTATATAATCAATAATTAGAACATACATTTATTAGTTACATTCTAATGGGACAGAGGAATATATTTATGTATATTCGTAATGTTGCAGTTCTGTCTGTACAGTTAATTATTTATTTAAAATATGCTAGATGTCTTTTATAAAGGCAACTGCTCATGTATATAATATTTTTTGTCTCTCTGTTTATAAAGGGAAAAAATAACGAGTCCAAAATAATCGTTGTATAAGAAAGCGTATCCTAAGAAAGGTAGTATCCTACTACCACATTTTAATGAAATTATATACTAGCAAAATATACTTCATTCCAAAATTGAATAATTATAAGCACATGCAATCGAAACCTTAAGAGTTAGACAATATACTAAGATAACACCTAATAAAAATCCACTCGGAGAGAGATAGAGATAATTTGCATGATAGCACGTACGGCAGGATCTCAGTTTGAAATTTTATAATGGAGGCTTGAAAATAGGTTCAAAGGTTATCGGTTATATTGTATTATGACAAATAATCTTCGATAATGACGAAAATAGAATTATTCAAGAAATGCTGTCTTTATTAATTATGACTTTCTATATGTTTTCAGAGAACCCATTTGTCTACAAAAGTGTTCCTGGGAATAGACTATATATTCTTATATTTAAAGAACTTTATAAAACTATTGTACGCATCAAATGTATATATATATATAGGTTCATTTACAATTGTGACAGTTAGGAACAACATCGGTTTCAACTCACCGGTGACTTGAAAACGACAAATTGAAAATGCCACCGCTAAGTGATTGATTAAGCCGAGCACTTTGTCGTTGCGCTATCAGCGAAGAAGCACACCGAGATAAGCGTCATAAATCAGACCGATAAAATGTGGAACAATCGAACCGAGCTCACGATAAGTAAGTTCAAAAGGTTCGCTACAAAAACTGTGACCTCTCAATATACTATGCTGGGCTTTTTCTAACGCTGCAAAACGAACGGTTCGACAAGAAATTTACAAAGCGATATTTTCGGGAATCGGTATCTCTTGTGTCGGTATCTCCTGCAATTTGACTATTTATTTATTTTGTCTGCGTTATTGCTTGTAAATAGACTTAAAGAACAATAAAAAACTTAAAAAACTTTCTTTAAATAAAAGCTATTACTACTACACACAAAACTCAAATAGTTTATTTATATGACATCATATAATACGTTTAGCTCATGGCTATTCAGCTGTCCTATTAAACCACCTTTTGGTTCCACCTCAATACAATAAACACACGACATATTTTTGTTTGATAATCACGTCAGTTTCGTTTCTTTATACAGTATTATCTAGAGTTTAAATTCTAAACAATCTAGATCTAGTTAACATAACACTATTTTAGTATATAATTAAATAGCCTTGTGTGAAATTGGGACCTTATATTTATTTATTATTGCTTCAAGAAAAATCTGTTCGTTCAAACTACATAACAAAATGACTTAAATATTAGTGACAAGAATATTATTTAATACTCAATAATAATTTGCTTACGCTGTTATAACATCGGAGCCAGTAATTCCGAATTACAAGGAAATATGAAAAGGGAGGAGCGGAGATAATTGCAGAAGGCAAATAGGAGTCGCGTAGGCGCCACAGTAAGTCACGCTCCAACCCCTTATTTACGTAATGCATTTAGGAAATGAAATGACGGAACGGTTTAATTTTGACGATAAATTAGTTTATGAAGACGACACAACCGTAATTCACGAATCATCCTTTACGATAGGAAATAGCTTACATAGGTTTGTTTTAAAGAAATCATTTTTTTATTGTGATTTATTTACCAAATAGGCATATATTGTAAAGCCGCTTCTAACTGAGAATATAGTCGATTCGTAAGAGGAACAAATTAATTTCTAAATAATTTAAATGGCCTGGTTAGTTTTTGGCAACATATATTGCTGCATGGCGCTTTATAGCCTGTACCATATTCGACGTGGAAGCAATACCTATTTGGAAATAGGCCAGTATTCTATAGGGTACACAAAAAATACTGAAATAAGAAAGTAAATTTTCTTATTAGTGTTCTTTTGTGTATTAGGGAGTATGTTCATAAAAATGTATAACAATTCGCTCCGTTTTGACGAGTTTCCAATACAAATTATTATTTTTTTATATTTCATTCATCAGTATCCATCAAGTGAAGCATCTATAAACAATTGTTGTGCAAACATTTCTCACCTTCAATAACCTTAGTGTGTTGTTTGAAAAATGCACTAACTACTGTTTTCCTCCCTCGATATATGATCCTATCTAGCGCTTCGATAGCACTTTTATGAGGTTGTGGGCTAAAAGCAATTGTCACACGGGTTCTAAATAATCAAGTCATTCGATGGTATAAGTTAATGATACACTAAACAGGTTGCAGCGACGGGCTGTCCGTATTGTGAATGATGCTGACATTACTAACAACCTTGAACCGCTTCAGTTGCGAAGAGACACAGCCTCACTGAGCGTGTTTTATCGTCTGTATCATGGCGAGTGTTCTGAAGAGCTGTTTGACCTCATTCCATCTTCTCCTTTCCACTATAGAACTACACGAGCGGGTACGCGTCTCCACAGTTTCACAGTAGCAACCATCCCGGCAAGAACGAAGAAGTTCGAAAGCTCTTATTTTTGTCGTATTGTGAAGATGTGGAATCGTCTCCTAGCCAATGTGTCCCCTTTCTCTTATGACATGGGGTTCTTCAAACGAGGCGTGAAGAAGCA
The DNA here is from genome assembly GCA_015888305.1 of Antheraea pernyi. Classification (NCBI taxonomy): domain Eukaryota; kingdom Metazoa; phylum Arthropoda; class Insecta; order Lepidoptera; family Saturniidae; genus Antheraea; species Antheraea pernyi. The sequence continues at coordinate 15,386 of MU159523.1, read as the reverse complement.
CCTTTGCAGGTCGGCATGATAGCGATGAGTGCCATTGCTATTTTACTCTGACAGTCGCCGTTATTTATAGACTGTACTGTACTTTCCATCAGGTACGGTACAGTCATTTTGCTGAAACAGTTAAAAAAAGTGGTACACTTTCGGACACTTGATTTTAGCTCTTCCATGAAATATTAGGGACGGACATATATTGCGACAGAAAATTTTGTGGCCCATTCACAGAAATCTGTTTTCGATCAGATCGAGTGTATTTGGGAAAAATGACATTAGTTAAGTTGATATACAAAAACCCAACATGCACACTTAAACGTCTCACAGCCGGCACACAAAAATGAGTGCATAATTCTGGATTATGCACTCATTTCAAATAGTCTCGCGTCGCTTACGTCATTGTGAAAATAACTTTTTATCATTCAGGTAAGGTGGAATTTGCAAAATCATAAGTTTGTCGCATAACTATAACCACGTATGTATATTGGGGACGCTTTTGAGCGTTACTTTCATTCGAGACTGTGTGTTTTGGCTTTTTATACGTCAATTCATTATTCGAGATTGTAGACGGAACTACAATTTGCTCCTTGTCATACTTTGAAAATGTAACGTGAATAATGTTTCGAAGTCAGGCAATAACTTTAATAAAGAAATATGTATCTAATGATACTTATTATTGTGATATATATGCCTCGATCAACAATAAGTAGATAAAGTGTCACGTACAAAATCGAAGCTAAATACTGTCCGCGTAAATATATAGTTATGTGTAGCTATTTATTTACTAAGAATGGGAGCAGAAAGTTTTAAAACAGTTTTAAGTTCATCCTAATTACAACCATGACACCTTGTAATAAAGTCACGAATGTTTAAAATATTATCTAATACTTACGATAAAATGAGTAAAGCAATAAATTACTCCCGTCACTTACAAATGAAATGAAAAGACAACATAAAATGTGTGAATTCAACCTTAACTTGCAATGAATAAAGTACTTTTTCCCATTATTCTGCATGCTTGTGCGTGGTTGGCGAGTCTTGACCAAACATTTGTACCTTATTTTAAAATCGGTATTTTTTCAAAATTTAATATTATTTGTTAGTTTAAAGCTTAAAATATAACTTATTCAACATGTATTTAGAGAAAGTAAGATATTCCGGCAAATTACTTTTTCGTGTATTATTTTTGCATCTTTTGAATACACTGCGGCATTGTGAAACGTGCTTACATTGGCTGTGTTTCAAACGAACTAAACAAAATAAAAGCTCACGTTTCAAGTGAGCTGTTATTTACCTAGACGTATTTTTCGCGCTGACCCGATAATCTAGTTATTGTTGATCGAAATATATATGATAACAACTTGATTATTACTCATCAAGTATGATATCAATTTTTATTCAAATTACACAAAGTTTAAGTAACAGTTACAACTGAAAGTGAATTCTAGGAATAACTGTGGGAGTGAAAAAAGATGTACTTTTTATATCATAGTAGGCAAACGAACTGGTGGGGTGCTAAGTCAGGAACCTCCACGTGGTGCACCCTGGGCAACGTCGGTCCCTCTGACCGGCGGCTGATACCTGACAAACTGGGCTTGCTTAACGGACTTGATTCTCTCATCGTCTCGACGATGGGGCGCTGGCGGGTCCGGCGTGCACTTGCACTGCCGTCGGGCGTGTTGGTTAGGGCATTTTGCCTTACCTCCCACCGTCGATCTCGTAATCCCAGTTGGAGTGTCGTGGTCATGTCTCGCGGCTCCAATGGAACCGAGGGTCTTGGCTTAACCGCCCGGACCGCGAGGAAGACAACCTCTATAAAAAATTACCCCAATCCTAAGCGGCGGCGCACCGCGAGAGGATGCATGGCTGATGGGAGATCAGTCTCTAGTGCGACCCCCGTCAGAGGACCGGCCGACTCTCTTGACGGGTTACGCTAGGCTTACCCAGGTACAGGGGGCACTGCCTGGGTGGACCGTTTTTCCCCCATACTCGTGGGAACCAAAATGGACACAAATT
>MU159523.1:0-10053 GCA_015888305.1 Antheraea pernyi | reverse complement strand
CCCATTCATGTTGAAAACAGTAATAGGTTCAGCGTGGCTCTACAACCTACATCGAGTAGGTAGGTAGTAGTATGAAGGTTAAAGAAAGATGTCAAGAATGATGCTTATTTCCCAAGAAATAATTTTCGATAGCAGTAGCAGGATATTTTATAAGAGTGGCTGTTTATAGCAACAGTATGCAACATATTGCAATCTTTAAGAATATTATCTGCTGTGGCAAACATTGTGGTTCATACGACGGACATTACTTATGTACATACAATTTTATTCTTTAACATTTAATACGGTGTGACCGATTCATATATAGAAACTATACAATTCCATTTTTGATAATATACATAAAGTATAAGTAATTTAAAGTTATTCAAATGTTAAGATATCCTAGTTAGAGTAGGAATATACAGACACAGAAATTACTTGTTTTTGAGTATTCACAATATATATATATATATCATTACATAGTATAAAATAAAGTCCCCTACCGCGTCTGTCTGTCTGTCTGTTCGCGACAAACTCAAAAACTACTGAACGGATTTTTATGCGGTTTTCACCAGTTAATAAAGTGATTCATGAGGAATGTTTTGGTGTATAATTTGTCAAGGATTTATTTTTTATGAGGGCGGGACAACGTCTGCCGGGCCCGCTAGTATATATATATATATATTTACTATATATACTAGCTATATATTTATATATATATATACTACTATATATATATATACTAGCGGACCTGGTGGACTTTGTCCTGCCTAGATAATAAAAAATAAAAATCCTAAAAGTCAACCACAGCGCCACCTACCGGGTCCAATTGTAAATCTAAACCATTCTCGGATCCAATGGAACACGCACATAAAATTTCAACAAAATCGGTCCAGACGTTTAGGAGGAGTTCAGTGACATACACAGGTACAGAAGAAATTTATATATATATGAAGCGAGTATCGCAAATGTGCAAATGTATCTTAGACATGAATATTTAGGAAAATAAAAAACTTGAGAATGCTCGTCTTTTTCACTCGCGATTGGAACTAAAATTTGTAACCATTACTTACAAATACATACTCTGGTATGTGCGTGACTGGGGTCCTCATTTTTATGAATACCTTTGTTTACTAGAAAGTCAATAGTTTTGCAATGATATCGGGTTAAAGTTTTTATCGAACTTGTTTCGTTGTAAAATGTTTGTTTCTATTCACTGAACTTTTGCATATTGAATGAAAATTCTGTTTATAAAAACCCACGCGACTGGTTGAATTGTTTAGCTGTCTGCATGGGTTCAAGACGTATTTTATTTTTATAAATGTGTAAATGGACGTGATTTGTGTTTTAAAAAATCAACTTCCGTGCGATTTCTTGTAAATGTAAGTATTTAGATAACCCCATCGCCAATTTCGAAGTGATTGTATATAAAAAATGTAATGTAGGTTTACATAAAAAATGTCGATTGATTGATAAACTCTTTCTATATTATGAACAAGCTTCTGTCTACGACTTCTTCCGTGTAGAATAGTTACTTTAGGCTAACTAACACGCAGCGGAAGCTCTCAAAAGGAAAAAAAAAACAATTTTCAAACATTCTTCACTGGTGCTCCGCTCCTATTGGTCTCCTATAGCGTGATACTCAGCATCCCTCGATAAATGAGCTATCTAACACTGAAAGAATTTTTCAAATCGGACCAGTAGTTTCTGAGATTAACGCGTTCAACCAAAGAAACTTGCGGGGTGGTAGGGTTTTACACCCCGACTGGGTCGCAACCACCATGTATATGGCGAAAAAGCCCGTCATAGTGATTCGCTTCTGCGGGTAGCGTTTCGGGATAAGCCTGGGCATATCCAGCTTTTTGTAGGCCGGCATGATAGCGGCGACCGGCGATGGTTAGTGTGTCACTCGGTGGTCGCCGTTGTTTTTGGACTGTACTATGCTTACCATCAGGCATAGTGCAGTCATTTTGCCGTGCTACTATAAAAAAAAACAAACAAACCCTCCAGCTTTTTATATTATTAGTATAGATACTATAAGTTTACTGGTTGTATCTTACGTAAATTTGATGGAAACGTAGACGAAATAAAGAGGAAGCGAGTTAGTTGACGAAATATCATATTACCTTTTTGAGAAATAGCTACGTTATACTTGCTTGGAATATTGATAACTGTATCAATTCCATTTAGTGTATAAAAATATTTAGTATAAAATCAATCACAAAATCGGTCTTCTCCTAGACGATGTACACACTTATAATCGTAAGCAGGATTTTTAAATCCAAGCAATTAACTCTTTTGACTACAACACGTGTGGCACATACTGAATACCCTTGGCATGTTATTATCACATTTTACAATACGGTCTCTCATATGATCAAGTGTTTTATTGTATTATGTAACTTTAAACATAAAACATTTTTCGCAGAGAAAATTTAAGAAATATTGTAATATAATCTACGTATACAAATACAATTAACAGAAATAAAAGAAGTTATAAAAAATATACAGTTTCCGGCTTTTGATTTGGCACGACGGGGAGAAGACCGAGTCAGTCGGCTAAGTTCGGCTTCGTATAGCGTTATCTTTATCTATCGTAGTCATAGTGATAAAGAGAACATCTTTGTAAAATTTGAACAAGCCGATTTTAGAAGGACTTACCAATCATCTCCCCGACGCGACGTGCCAAATCAAATTGTAATATTATTTTCTCCACTATTTAATTTGAAACTGGCGAGCACGGCGGAGTTTATTCAGCCTTGATAATTAAACAAAAATTTCCTCTTGAATCACTCTATCTACTGGTGAAAACGGCATGAAAATCCGTTCAGTACTTTTTGATTTTATCCCGAACTGACTGATAAGAGTCTAGACTGACACGGACAGCGTAATAATAATACTCGGGGTGCATAAAATAGACACTTTATTCATAACTCCATATATGGTATTTAAGAGACACGCGATCGTTCATTTGTTTGATCGACATTCTATTTACAATATATACAAAAGTTTCAGCCAGTCTTCCAAAGAGGATGACCTACTCGGTAGCTACAATACTTTTATACACCATTGTAATATAAAAGTTTATGCATAATAATATAATAAGCGCATGTATTTAATATAAAATTGTTTAGTGAACTTATTTTAATACTATCTGAACAACTATGTAGGTATGTAGATTTATTAGGTGGTAGAGCCACGTTGAAACTATTACTGGTTTCAGGATGAATGGGTCGGCTCGCTCGGGGTAGTACCACCCTCTCACAGAAAACCGACGTGAAGTAACAATGCTTGTATTGCTGGTCAGTGAGAGCGCCGGAGGCCCACCTCTCTTCCCCTTCCCCTTCTGCGACTCCCCTGGTGCTGCAAGTGTCTATGGACGGTGGTGATCACTTAACATAAGGTGACCCACCTGTCCGTTTGCCTCCTATGACATTAAAAAAAAATGTACAAACTAGTGATAGTAAAATTGGGCCAAGAAACTGTAGAACGATCTACAGTCGTATCTTCCCGTTACATTTCAATTTAAGTCATAGATATGCACATAAACATAAGTTTATAGAGGCGAGTGCTTCTAAAGATCATAGGAAGGTGGTTCACTAAGGTGTTTAGCAATTCAAATCGAGCCCCAACTACTGGGCACCAGAATTACCATATTTGTAACGATAAATCTGAAAGGGCGACCGCGACAGACACGCAAACTTTTAGTTAGGTTATCAAACACTTGTAATTTATGTAGCTGTTGTGTTTAACTGTTTTTTTTTTCAGTGAAAACTTTTTTAGCCCCTTGGTGACTTGAAACATCATGAAACAGAAAGTGGTATTGAAAAGAGACAACATACTTATAGGATTTAATGTGGGAAAAGATGAGACGTTATCGTTTATATGATTACTAGTTTTTGTTCCCAACTTCGCTCGTGCTAATGTAGATTTGATCTATCCTTAACCCTATGCCCTTCCTATATCCCTGACAACGTGTATGCAAAATTTCATGATTATCGGTTGAATATTTAAGACGTGAAAGCGTAACAAACAAACTTACATTCATATTTATAAGATTAGTTAGGATTTTATCATTTTTTTAATGTTTCATTTTTATCGCATGTGAACTGTACAGATGTTTTTTTTACAAAATATCGCATATCATTTAATAATTTGGGAAAACCCTTTAGGGTGACTCACTTCGATGTGTCGTGTTTTCAGATTAATCAGCTAAATGTATGTACGTCCATTTACCTAAATTTACTTTTTATTTGTATTTCAGTACGAGAAAGTGATAACATTATACCTGGTAGATAAGAAAGTGCAAAAATTAACGACGACCATCGAGAGATCTATGATCCATCATCAGCCACTGCTGTCATGCCGACCTGCAAGCACATCAGAAAGTGGACTGTACCCATTTACAAGCCCGAAACACTTGGCAACTATTAAAACTGATCTCAGAACTGCAGTATTTTAAGATTTTTTGAGTAATTATTTGTTACATCATGCATTACAAAAACGAAGACTTCTAGATTTTAAAGATTTGACAAACGAATGTACCTGTTTAAATTTAAAAATACAGCTTTACCTCCGACATAAGCACAGAAGTAAAACTGCAATATTCGTATTAACATAACCTGAGTATATTATCATATATACAGGTCGTGTTTACATACGTAGGAACGAACGCGTGGATACTGCATTAAGTGAAGCAAACGGCATATTACAGTAACAACTTGAGTTTAAAGAGGTGCCGGTCTCTGCTGTACCGCAGTATTATGTACCTGAGCTTATTAAAATAATGTCAAACGGTAATAGAGTTTGAAACAGTGTAAATGTTATAAAATTGTAATCATTATAATATTTTCGTATTAATAAGGGTTTGTTTACATAACATCCCATATAGAAACGTTTCAGTTCATTTTTGAGAAGTGACGGTTCCATGAGGTTAGTTATACAAATATGAAAGTCGATGTGTGCCTCACTAAGTCGTATATCATTACATAGTATAAAATAAAGTCCCCTACCGCGTCTGTCTGTCTGTCTGTTCGCGATAAACTCAAAAACTACTGAACGGATTTTTATGTAGTTTTCACCAGTGGATAAAGTGATTCATGGGGAACGTTTTGGTATATAATTTGTTAAGGTTTTTTTTTATAATCAGGGCGGGACAACATTTGCCGGGTCCGCTAGTATATCATATAATATTCAGTAATTTTTCAGTGTATCGCGAACAGACAGACAGACAGACGCAGTAGGGGACTTTGTTTTATACTATGTAATGATGTATATGATTAACTTAGAAGGATTCGCGTTGTTGCATCCAAGGCAACAGCCCAAGCCGAGGTTTGGCCAGTTTGGTACCCTTGAGCTAGTTACCAGGCGGCTGAGTGCCATAAGCGCTCACCCCATTAGTCTAGTAAAGCTGTGAAGGCCCATCAGACTAATAGCGTACAGCCAGTTCGAAAAAAAAAGTGATCTGTGATATTGATCTGAACGATTAGGCATTGGATGGACGAGTAGGTTGTATGTAAATTACAAAAAGTACAGTTATGCGTTAGTTTCAAGGCCCGAGGTCTATTTTGATTAAACATTTCAAAGGTGATAGAGCCACGCTGAAGCTATTACTGCTTTCAGCATGAATGAGTCGGCTCGCCCGGGGTAGTACCATCCTATCGCAGCACACCGACGCGAAGTAACAGTGCTTGCGTTGTTGCGTTTCGGTCGGTCAGTGAGAGCGCCGGAGGCCCACCTCCCAACGCCTCTCCCATTCCTCACTCCCCCTCCCCCAAAAATAGAGTGGCAACGCACTTGCGACTCTTCTGGTATTGCAAGCGTCTATGGACGGTGGTACTCACTTAATATCAGGTGACACATCCATTCGTTTGTCTCCTATGATATAAAAAAACCACATTGGTTTACATTTTTCCGTCCAGATTGTGTAATAGAAAATGGTTATACAATAATAGATCATTAGTATTATTGCTTTAAAATATCTAATTAACTATTTTTATTGTGTAATCAGTTAAGTTTTTAAAATTATAATAAAACTGGGCAGCTGCTAGCTTCGGCGCGAGATTTGTTTGTGTAGAATCCTAATATTTTGTCTGAAGCAAAGGTAGGGTAAGTTACTCCTTATTACATCACTTATATGCCAGTAAATGTCTCGACAAAATTGGTGCTACCGTTTTGGAGATTAGCCGAAGCAAATACAAATATTTAAAAAAGCAGTTTTTTGTTATAAGATATCCATTTAGTAAAAAGCAGTTATTTTGTTATTACAAACTGACATTTCCATTTTATTAATTTGTATAGATTAAAAATAACTATTTAGAAACCTAAATAGTTATTTTAATAAATACTGAAAAATATAAACGTTCACTCAGTCATCGTCTTTGTGAGCTTATCTGCAGGAACATAATTACTAGGTACCATGTAATAAATTACGCATTTTTTTATTTTATACAGAAAATATTTGATGAGTAAGGTTAGCTGGTCGACAACTTGGTATACTTTGTTATTAACTTAAATTTATGTTAACATTTGATTGTGAACGATAAAAGCGTGGCACGCTATTTAGTGGGACAATAAATTTCGTATATTTATTTAAAATAACAGATTATATCACATGGGAATAAGACTTCATCTATTAAAAATAATTGAAAATACAAAATATAACCATTGCTTACAGATAAGGTAATTGAAATAGGATTGACACATTGTTTAAAAAGAAAGGAGGTTTTGCTCATATAGCTCTTCAAGAGAGATAATAAAAAAGACATGCTTATTCCATTTACAAATTATTTAAAAGATCTTATGCAAATTACGAGATATTTATTCACTTGTTTAGAAGTGTAAAGAATAGGTCTACATTAAACGGAAATAAGATACATATCATACCTTTAATTTTAAAATTGACGTAGTATACTATTATTATACTTTTTGGTCATTTTAACGGCAGGTATTCAAATAACTAGTGAACGGCCACTGAACGTAGTTGACCTATGATCATTATTGAAAACTGTCCCAAAATAGACGAATGTAATAAATAAGCAATTAAAAATAAATTTTACATTGAAATTTCAGCGCAATTTAAATCAATCTGTACGTAAATTTGTTGCGCGTTGAGAATTTTACAAGAAACATTGTTACCGAAAACTTTAATTATAACAATTTTGTTATTTTCGGATAACGAAATTAAAGTATGAACTGTTTCAAGAAAGTTATATTTGATACCACTGAAGCTCCTCAAAAGATAATAAACAAACAAATCGTTCGACAAACGGAGGATAAAATAGTACTGAATTATTTTCCCTTTACATATATAGACTGGTGATCACCTAGTGGTCGAAATTCAACCATAATTCATTAATTTTCCAAGTTTAGTATTAAGGCAGAAAACGCACGTTTGATGATACTAAAATTCGTCAATGTCTAATAAACGAAAAACAAAAGATAATCGTTTGAGAAATGCCGGAGGAAGATGTACTTAACTGTGTTGTGTTACTATAATACCACTACACAGAAAATGTAGATAGTTACTGTTCAGGTTTCATAATATATTGATGTTTTAGCCACTTTATAGTTAATCACTCTTCCTGCAAGAATTGAAATTTTTTGAAGTTATATTTCTTTTGGCGTGTTAGGGAAAAATGATGAGAGTAAAAGAGCGATGCGCGCGCACCGTCACGAAAAACTGACACCCTGAAGTTAGCTATAGCCAACATTTTGTTTCTTTGTATTTATTTGTATTAAAACTTTCAATGTATTAAATACCTTATTTTCTATTGTTAACTTTTTCTACAAACGAATAATAAGGCGAATGATAAAAATTTTGAAAAGACTTTTATCTTGTTACGTCAAAGAAGTATAACTTCTAACGCGTGTACATAAGTACACAAACACTTTTTTTTAAATATAGACGACCTTTTTGACTTATAACTATCAGATGATGCCGGAAGTAAACGTAACGAAAGTAGACACGCACTTTAATTTATTTCAATTGGGTTATATATGAAGAAGCTAATTAATAGGATACATTTTAGAGTTATATACATATAGTTCTTAAATATTGTATATTGTATTGCTCAAATATTATTATGAATCAATGATAGAATTATAAAAATAATTGTTTCTAATGTCCCCACAAAGTTTTAAAATTTAATAAAGATATTCCTTCAAACATTAATTTTGTTCATTATATAAGAACATACATAAAATAACTATAAATAATAGACTACAGTCAATTAAATACTGTTAAATTAGGGGTTGTTTTATAAATAGTGCGAAGGTCCGTATTTGACCCTGCTCCTCAGCGAATGCCATTTCCTGGGTACCAATCGCACGGAACACGCAAGCACGAGGATTAATTTAAGTACAAAACCTTACAATTACTGCAATAAATCGTGCTGGATTACGGTATCTTCGGATTGAATTATTTATACTAGTGCTGGTCCAGTCGTCGAAATTCACCATAATAAGGGCGACAAACTTTTTCTTCACGTGTCTCATCTCTGTCGAGTATATTAAATCAAATCGATTTTATTCACAAAAATCTAAAAAGTACAGACAAAATATAAATATAGATGAAGCAAATGTAAATAATTAAACTCACAGCTACTATTTTGATTTGTTGTATACTAGTTACACGCCACGGCTTCGTATGGCTTAACTAACGAAGAAAATGAGACATGATCCACATACGATACCATATATAAAATAAAATACATATAATAATAAACCGAAGAATAATACAAAATAATAATAATACAATAGAATAATACAATTTACTATAACTCAATTGTACGTATGACTCGCTGATACAATGAGCTCGCATCCAAGCACATTTCATTAGACATATTGACCATCGAGCATTCAAATTCAAAAAGACAATTAAACATATTTATATCCATGACCATTTTAACTACAGCCATTATAGTAAGCATATCATATTTGAATATTTTCAATTATATTTGCTATCTTGTCATTTTCCAATATATTAATTTTAGTTTTCATAAATGAGTTCATTTTCACTTTTATTCTTATTCTATTTTTTTTCTCTAAGTTTAGTGTTTCTCAGTATTTACTATTATATAATTTAATTTTTTATTATTATTATTATTAATAGTGTAAGTTAAGTTAAGTTTCTATGTTATAACGCGTTTTAGGTCTTCAGTTTAGTTTACTATTTTTTATTATTGTATTTTTGTATTATCGTTGTTGACTGTTGACTGTTGCTATATCCACATGTAAATAAATAAAATAACCACCGAACAAATAAATGTCAATCTGTTAATTTGTTCTATATTTTTAAAGTCCAACTTCTCTCTGTCTCACTGACTCACTTTTTTATATGGAGATCGTTTAACCCTAATATTTTGGTGTTCCGAACAATTCTCTAGCAAATTCTTTCATACAAACTTTGCCCTGACAATTACATAGATACAACAAAAAAGAATTCGCCAAAGAGCTGTATTCTGTATGCGTCTAAATACATTCAGCAATTGATTTTTATTTATATAAGTACATTAGATACATTCAATATCGCCGTCGACTGTAAAAATAACTTGTTCTTTTTTCATAGTAATCATGTTTACCAACTTTTAGATGCCATTTTATTACCTTCATCAAGTAGTAAATATCTCTACAAAACGTTTTTAATATTGAAATTTGTCTCTTTTTATTGAGATATAAAAATGCGTATGTAGTATGTATCGAACTTTATGGAATAACACTTGGAGAAATGTTCAAATAAAATATGACAATAGACGAGTATATAAATTTCTTTTTAAAATGAATAAGAAAGGTCTGAACCCCGCAATAAGCAACAGCTTTCTGGGAAGGACAATATCATGAGGAAGTTATAGCATAATGGTAAGGTTTTTTTTTCTCGAACTGACTACGCTATTGACCAATCAAAGTCTTAACAGTTTCACCGGACTACCTAATGTTAAGGCTTTTTTAGTATCGCTTGGTTATCTACGACTCTCAAATTAAAAAGCCGTTGCCAAACAAGAGTATTTGGTAGCTCTACTTGAGAGCCAATTCCATTGTTTAAATAGTATGTTACACTAATCACTTATAGGGTCG
>MU159522.1:139307-170747 GCA_015888305.1 Antheraea pernyi | reverse complement strand
GACGCCGTCTCTCCGCCTCTACCTCCCTGGGAGCCGGGGGCTCCCCCCTTCGTTTCCTCGCCGCCGTGAACTCGTACACGGCGGCGAGGACTCCTGCCTCCAGCTCCCAGGGCAGGGAGCCGGCGAGCACAAAGGCCGCCGCCGAGGACACCGTCCGGTACGCCCGGATCGCCCTCAGTGCCACCGTGCGCTGTGCACTTCGCAGCGCACGCACGTTGGCGGCACCGAGGGCATCGGCCCACACCGGAGCCCCGTAGGCGGCCATCGCTCGCACGACTCCCATATAGAGTCTGCGGCACCCGGCACCCGGTCCCCCTACATTGGGGAGCAACCGTCAAGTGCCGCAGCCACCCCAGCAATTCGCGGTCCGATACCCGCAAAATGGGGCCCGAACCGCCTCCCTAACGGATATCCATCTCACCGGGCAGCAGAGGATGGATATGCCCGAGTCGCACGGACTAAAACCCCATGGTACCTTCTTACACCATTTGGCCGGAGGAGCAGGGACTGTCTAATCGACACTACATCTGCTCCTCCAACAGGTGTTGTCCCCTCGAAAGAAAAGAGAAAGTCTTCTCCTAGGTCCGCTATGCCGCTACCGCGGACGACACCCTAGTCGTAGCCCGGGGGGGAGACTGGAGGGGGGTGGAGCGCCTGGCCACGATGGCCACAACCTTCGTGGTCAGGCGCATAAGGAGGTTGGGCCTCAGGGTGGCTCTCGAGAAGACCGAGGCCCTACTCTTTCATGGGCCTCGGCGAGGGCCGACTCGGGCATATCCATCCTCTGCTGCCCGGTGAGATGGATATCCGTTAGGGATTCCCCCATGTAGAAAAAAAAAAAAAAGGTACGCTATGCATGCCTTCTCGGCTTCGGATCCTGGGTTTTCTCCTTTTATATTGGCAGCTCTTTTTATAATGGAGGTTATCGCGTCTTTACGACTAGCGTTTTCTGATTTTGGGGTTGTGTTATCCGCCGTTTGCGGAGGCTTCGGGGACTGCGGCTGTCTGGCCGCGGCGCTTTTCGGAGGTGGGTCGTTTGCGGGGGCCATCAGGCTGCCCGCAGCGGACTCCTCGACCATCACTGGGGCCGAGGGCGGGTCCACCGTGCGCCTGGATTCACAGGTCCGGGCGACGGTCCCTGCTCAGCGGTTGCGTAGCTCTCCCTTGAAGACGGGGCAAAGGGACATGCTGTTCGCGGGGTGAGCGCCCCCGCAGTTCGCGCAGGCTATCGGCCGTTGGTAATTCTGCGAGGCGTGGCGGAATTGCTGGCACCGATTGACACTAGGCCGGTCGGCGCTTGCCTTGCCACGCCTCTATGGATATCCCTGCCATGTTGAGGAGGTCGTTGATTTGGTAGATGGCCGGTATGAGGCCAGGAGTTCTTTGCAGGACCGCGTGGTAGATGCACCCCTGTCTACCGTCGCGCCCGTTTATCTGCCGCACGTACTCCGCGGTGTGCCCCTTCACGCGCAGAGCTTCCGTTATAACGACCGAGTCAGTCTCCATAGGGAGGCCGCGTATTGCGACTTTGAGGCTTCTTTGTGCGGGGGGGTGTATGAAAACTAATGCACCCCTCTTGCTTTCCAAGGTAATCTTGTAAGACGCGGTATTCTTCTGCGTCCGCCGGTATGAATCGGACGCCTTGACCGTACGGGCGGGCGTTCGGGGGATGTCCGAGCATGTCCGATATTTTCGCGAAGTGCTTAACTCAGTTGGGCAGCCTCTCCACGATGATCGGAGGATATCGGGGACCCTTCTCTACGGTCGGTGTGGTTGTCTCGTCGCTATACTCAGTGGTGGTCTTGGTGGCAGCACTGACGCAAGGAATAGCCTTTTTGGGGTTCCTTGGTTTGTTTACCTCGGGTTGCCTGGCAGGCGGCGCTGTGATGGTAGCGTACGAAGGCTGCTCGCGGGCAACCCCTCGCGACGGAACGAGCGCAGGGGTGGGTGCGGCCACCCGCGCCACTGGGATATCGATTATCGCGCGCGGCGCAATTGTCGGCTGCGCGGGCTTCGAAATGCAGGGCTTCTTTCTTGGCTGCGGCTGGGATTCTGGTTCAGGCGGCAAGGATGCGTGATTCGCGGCGTGCCCTGCGTCGGGTTCGCTGCGCTTGCGTCGCAGCGCTCAACCGAGCAGGCTAGATGGTACGTCCGGTATCGCGGGTATCGCGAGAGTACCGCAGGCGGCGCACTTGAGCGCCACCGCGTCGTTCGCGGAAGGCAGATGGCTCTCTGTAGCGGCCTCGATGACACGCAAATACAGCGCCATCCAACGGGCCATCCCCTCAGACAGTGTCCCAGCTAAAATTAGCTGGGCGAGAGTGATGATATCACTTTCGGACTCATCTGTCCGGAAAGACGACCCGTCGGACGGCCTTTGTCGCGGGTCAGAAGTCGACGGAAGAGGTGCAGGCACGGAGGTGCGGAGTCCGGTGAGCGTAGCGGTAGTTTGTTGTTGTGGGAGATCGGGGTCCGTAGGGATGCTGGTGGTTATCGGGTGTCTTGAAGACGAAGGGAGATCTAGTTGGCCCTGAGAAGGGCCTTTTTTGCTTCGTGACGAAGAGGCTTCTTTACTGGGACGCATTGTCGCGTAGGTCGGAGTGCGCGCGGTTCACTCGGACGACCTCGTACGCGTAAGGACAACGGAGCAATCCGATGCGCAGATAGCATAAGCGATGATGTTTTAATACCATTATCAGGTCATTATTATTAATGCGAATAAGTCAAAGTGTTCGGTGAACGTAAACATTGTAACGAAACTATGGCATGGTGGTAGTGCTTTTTCTAAGTCCACCTGGCTAGCTAATGAGCATCAAGTTGAATATCTGTTACCAAGTTGACGTGTTCCAGTAGCTACACCAGAGAGTCAGCCCCTTTCTAGGTTTATCGTGTTTATAATCTCAAATCACATATTATTTTAACATCAAATGATGTTGCGGTGAAACTCTAATAACGTGTATAATATGGTACGTACAAGGCGAGTACTCTGCCATCTCCGTCACAAAACTACGCTGGTTACTTTATTGACAAGACTGCGCCACATTTAGGCAAAAGATAGCTGTGTGTTATATTATCTGATAGTTCCAAATACGTGAATAATTATGAAATATTCTTTACATACTATAAAACTAAGTTCTCTGCCACGTTTGTCTGTTCGCGTTAAGTTCAAAAACTACTGAACGGATTCTCATGCAAGTTTTACCAGTAGAAAAAGTGACTCCCGAGGAAATTCTTTATATATTGGCATAAACACATTTAATTAATATTATGTGACCACTTACTAATGTGTCGTAAAATGACAGTGAAAGCTGCACATAATCTTCTCTGCTGTCGTTGTAATCGATCTCGACTCTTTACGCATTTCGCCAACTGCTCACCAGTTTGCTGCAATCTCGTTTTCCAGCTTAATAATTGTTCTTGCAGTTCCTCCAAGTCTACATAAAACATATTTTTTAAATATTATAATCTAACTAGCTGATTCCCTCGACTTCGTCTGCGTTTGTTATACTGAAAGGAATTAGGCAGTGTTTTCGATGAAAGCTCCCCGGCGGCTTACTTCTTCCGATACTTCCAACATTTGTCGTTGTATTTTAACCAATTTACAAAAAAATCTCTCTATCGATTAATGAAAACCACATGATTTTTTTTTGAGTTTATAGTGAGTAGATAGACGGACAGACGCGGTGGAGGACTTTGTTTTAAATTTTGTAGTGATAACATCAAATATAAATAACTAGCTGATACTCGACTGCCTTGTTTATTATCTTAACAATATATTTAATGCACAGAGGAAAAAAAAGTGTTGTAAGCAAAAGTATACTTTGGTTAAAAATTTTTTTTCATCTTTTGTAGTGATAATAAAAATCGTAATTTCTTAAAATTTTAATAACTTTAGGGCCAAGTAAGTTCTAATAAGTAAAACTTGAAAACACTGATCAAAATATATCCAGTAGCTTCAGCGTGATGCCGGCAAAGCTAGATATCTCTTGTCATTTTATTTGTATAAATAACTTCATTTAAATTTGTTGTCTTATATATGACGATTCTTAAACATATAGGTAAGCAATTACTTTAACTATGTAGGCTTAAGAATTTAGCTCGCAGTAGCAAAATTTGCAAAGAACCGTGGAAACTATATATATATAGCGTTGTAAAAAAGAACACTGGACGAATATAAAACTTAAGAAAATTATTTATTCAGACCCAAGGTATATTTAATGAAGCTGAAATTCACAGACGATAATTTTTGAAGAGTAGAATATTATTGTCTTTACCTAAATCCTCTAAATAACTGCGCTCAATTGCCTCCGTTTGTTCAGCATAGTTTGATTGTGATGAAGTAACTGAAGCTGCAGACGTTGATCTAAAAATTATAAATTACAATAGCATGAGGCAGTTCGTTTACATAGTCTTTTGAATGGTGGCAGATTTCCAGATAAGCAACAAAAAATAAAAGATCTATTTCGTCATACCCGTGACTGTAAACAGTGCCTGTGTTACTCCAGTACCGCTGATCGGCGTAAAGTTCTTCCAGGAGCTCTTCTATCAAATCTTTAACATCTCGTTTCTACAAATAAGTTTGTTTTCAGTATAAGTTAATGTCAAGATTTTCAATTCAAAGAATTGCGATAGATCTTTAATTGTACTGTATTAGTTGTGCCCATGGCACATACTGATATTTATATCAATAGGTAGAATGTTATAAGAGATAGCTTGTAGCAGCGCCATCTTGTAAAGGATTATAGCAAAATGAATTACATAAAAACCTTCGTAGTAAAAAAGTATTTAAGTGAGACGATGCGGATGGTGATCTGTCAAAAAGTGTTCTAGTTTATTGAAGTGAAACTTCCAATGTGACTTCCAACAAGGTTGCGTTAAACATTTAACGCTACCATGGAGGGAGTATGAAGGCACTTTTGCGTTAAATGTTTAACGCTCCTGGTGAGGGGGAATAAAAAGAGACAGAGCGAGAAAAATAATCAAATATTTCGTATCTTACTTTAGTTATCATAATCCCATTGTAAATGTTATAGATTTGGATATTTCTCCACTGGAAAATGATAATTAAAAGTTGCGATCAATTTTGAATTGTAGGCAATGATAATAAAGTTTGTCTTAAAGAAACAATATGATTTCACTAAAAATCAATTTCTATCCCTTCCTATTTTCATCTTAGATACAACATTATCATTTACATTTTTTATATTTTTAATCTATATGAATAAATCTGTAGTTCTGTTATAATATATAATAAAGGCGATATTAAAGCGATAATATCGCTATTTATCGATATTATATATCGATATATATTATCGATATTTAATGTTGATCACGAATATGACGTAATTTTTTTTTCAGTCTGTATATCCGGATCTGATTTAGAAACGGTTTTCGTCAAATTATATAATATCATCCAATGCGGCAAGCTTATATTTTTCTCAATTGATACACTGCGAGAATTGTCAATATTTTTTGTAATCTGGTAAAAAAAATGTTTAATACTCTAACAATTTTTATCAAATTTTGGAGATGTGAAATAGGTCATTTCTAATTTAATAACTGTTTAATATTATGAGAATTATTTCTAGAAATTATATGAAACCTTAATGTAATTAAATAATGTAATAAAACAAAATAACGAGTAAAAAATATTTATTGTATAAAAACGTTCGCGGAGCCGCGGACAGTCGCTGGTACACATATATTATTATAAAGGAGTACAACAATCAATCAACAAAAAAATAACGGAAGGAAACACATAAAAAGTATTAATTAATTAAAAATGCGCATTAAACCTAGAATATAAAAGGAAACCGAATAATAATATCTTATTTTTGTTGTAATACCACATCTTACAGAATATTTAATCAAATAAATAAAAAATAAAATAAAGAATAACAGAGATTGCTTAAAAGTTACCGACGGAACTCCGATAGTGTAAATTGAATTAAAAAAAAATTCAATAAAAATTAATGGAAACCTGAAGAAAATTATTTTCCTGTTCTAGCTAGAGTAAATTATATAGTACTAGCCCGCTAGTAGCCTGGCAGACGTTGTCCCGCCTTAATATAAAAAAAACCTTGACAAATTATATACTAAAACGTTCCTCATTAATCACTTTATCCACTGGTGAAAACCGCATGAAAATCCGTTCAGAAGTTTTTGAATTTATCGCGAACAGACAGACAGATAGACGCGGTTGGGCACTTTGTTTTATACTATCTAATGATAATGATATCGTATTTCAATATTCTTGATGAATTCATTTACGCTTTTTCGTTTATTCTTTTTTTTCTAAGTCTAATGTTTCTCTATGTTTTTTTTTAATGTTATTAAATAATAGTGTAAGTTTACTACTTTTTGTTATTGGTATTGTATTATTGTTGCTGACTGTCGCTGTATCCACATGTAAATAAATAAATTGCATTATTAAAAAAATATTTACCTGAGGGCAGTTGATTCTTGGCGGAGGTGGCACAATGGATTGCTTTCTAATATTGATCCGAGGTATACGGATTTTCTTCGATTCCTTCACCGGTTTAGGCTTCTCAGCTACCAGTTTACTAAAATCTAACTCGAATCGAACTACTTTTAAATTTATCGGTTGCTGCACACTTATTGTTTCCATGTTACGAAAAATCTTTCAATAATTATTACGAGTTAATATGATAATATTATTTCAAACTGACAGGCTTACTATTTATCTACACTTCAACAGTGACACTCTTTCTTAACATTTAAAGTCAGGTTTACGTATTGTTTTTAACGTGCCTGTTATTTTTCTTTTTCGATTACTATATTTAAATATTCCCCAGTAATGTGTTTAAACATTAATTATAGTTGACTGAATGGTTTAGACAGTGGCAGGAGGTAGTTTGCGATAGTCACCCACTCGTTCACTGTCGATGTCGGCTTTGGTAGCGATAACGATGATAACGGCTAATATATTCATTTGAATGCATGCCCAATGAGCTAAAGGTCAATGTATGTTAGGATATTCAGGTGGCCTTACATATATTTATTACTCGGTATTATATATATATATTATAAAAACGAATTGTGTATATTATATTTATTATATTCGTAATTTCGATTTGAGACAAGGACTACTTTGATTAAAGTGATAAGACTTGCTGCCTTCTGTTATAAATGTTACATTAGCGTTTCTCGCCATTCTATTAGCTTGAACTTGGCTTGACACGCTACTGAGCTTAGTTCTAATGATGACTCGGAATGCTATGTGATTTAGGAACTTATATGTAGCGTTTTATCAACACTATCCACACAGAGTAATTTTAATTAAAAGTAAGCGAGTTAGACGTTTTGTACTCAATAATAAAGACACACTTTTATTCGTACTTCTATAATTTACCAAGGTCGTTGTGGTATATAATATGTATGTTTGTCTCTTGTATACAGTTTGACGGATTTTCAGTTTTTTTTAATTGATTCGATTTTTTTTAATCGTGCGAATTACATAAACTGTGTAATATTGAATTGTGACGTGTATAGGTCAACAAAAAGAAGATAGAAAAAAGTTTGTTGGTAACAATACATTAGGTTTTAATTAAACAAACATTGGTTACAATTCAAAAAAATTGAACTGATTTAAAATTGGGTTTTTTGAAGTGAGCATTTCTTTTGCCTCATTGTGATTTGAAACTCGATGAAACCAAAAAGTGACAAACATACATCTATAGGATTTCATGTGTGTAAGAATAGGATGGAATACATTGCGATTTATATGAATATTCTATAACAATTTTTGAAGGTTTCGCTAATACCCCATATAAACTACACATGTGTATTTTTTTTTCCTTTATTAATAATTCTACTTGATTTGTATAGATCTACTACGCGTTCAGAGCAGATAATTCATTCTACTACCTTTCTATAAATGCAGTTTTCATATGTACTTGATCTTTTTAGCTTGTACACATAGGAATTAAAAACAAATCAGTAAGAATATTAGTATTAGCGTGGGTGTATATAACAAGCCTAATTATGTAGAATTAAATAAACTCCAGGGTCCATAAATAAAATTAATGAAAAATGATCATTGACTTTTATTAGGGCGTTAACCTCATATCCCTATGAACGTTGGTCTTAATATAATAAGTGCTAAGCTTCGATAAAGCCACTTGTTTTGTGAACTTAATTATAGACGACAACGCTTGAGTATTTTCATGTAAAAATAGGACATATATCTCCTAAAATTATTTTTAAAGCCATATTTTCACACTACACTTACGTATACAAAAGAAACTATATGAAATAAACAAAAGACATGAAACTTTACGTATATCGTTTTTATTTTAGGTTAAGTATCAGATATTTTTAATTACGCTTGTATAACACTAGCTGGGTCTGTGGTTCTACACGCATTTATTGCGCAGTTGTTATTCTCGCATTTTTTTAACAATTTTATTGTTATTCGTATCGTATGTGTTAATTGTATTAAGATACTTTAATAATTGTAGACGTGAAATCAATATCGTTTATACAATTTGAAGAAAATTTATAATGTCTTTATAGTTTTATAATATGAATATAACACGGTAGAAAGGAGAAGGAATACAACAACGCGGTTGCCATAGCGTACTTATTTTTTTTTTGAAAGGCGAATAGTTAACATAACGAAGTCTTAATGTATTTCCTGCTTTTGAATTATCTTATATAACGAATAAAGAGCTGATTTTCAAATTAACAACAAACACAGGTAATGTTTAATCTCATATTTGTGATCAGTGTTTTATTATAATACATGTTAATCACGATATTTAGAAAAAAAAACCTCCATATAGGTACCTACGGACAGAAGTACAGACTTATTAAAATTAAAGATAGACAGTTATTTTCTATTTTATTTTATTTTTGGCAACAACTCTTCTAGTAGACTATTACTGCCATTGCCAAGTGAGTAACAATTACAAGTTTCATGATATAATTTCAATGAACTAACAAGATGGTGGCCACCATCTTCATCTGTCATAATGGTTTTTATATTTTATTCATAATTTTCTGTTATTTGACTCTATACTTTAGAATATTGGTGGCATTTTACGTAATATAGTTCGGTTATTGTATGGTGTGTACCAGCCTTTGGTACAACTATTAAAATAACATAATATATATTTAAATACAGCAAACTTTATTAAACCATTGAAATGACTCAATAAAAAATACATATGTCGACAAGTCCGTGAATAGTCGAACTATCTATCTTTTCAAATCATTCCAAATATAAACTTATAGTGTATAAGTAATAAAATAACTATATACTTTTTACATCAGTACACTACATTGTACATAAGCGAAGCGAATGAAAATAATAGTACACAGACTATGAATTTTGAGATACCACAAAAACTCCCTCGAAAATTTAGGGGCGGCCACCATCTTTTTAAATATAGAAATTATCGCAAGACACGTTATATTATCTATTACCTACCCGACAATAGCAGTAATAATCTGGAAAATTGGTTACAAATATTAAAAAAATAAAACACTGGTATGTCATAGTGAAAAATATTTATATGCCTCTGTATAAATTATCCTGAATTTCTGTTGTCAAGGCAACGAATAAACATTGTTTTCTATTACTTTCTCGAAAATACATAAAATATTTACCCGCTCTGTGTTCATCTACGACCATTTCGTCATTGTTGAAGTTTCGATTTTTTATAGAACTTATATATTCTTGTTCAATAAAATATGAGTGGAGGTGAAGGTGTGCAGGATGGATCGGGAAATCGCCAGCAAGTTCCTGGTTTTTGTTCAGCATCCTGTGTCAGTCAAGACTGCCTTCAAAAGGAAATTAAGAAACCAGACCTGAAAACTTCGGATTTATTCGTAACGTGCAATTTACCTAAAAGATTCGAACATCCACGTAAGCATACCATGAAATGTTGTAGACATAATTTATATTGACTCGAACATTCCTGGCCCATTTCTCTTGAACCGTTGATATTTATAAATCTATCGTACGTTGTATGCATATGTATTCTTCTTTTACATTTTATAGGTTTTAAAGTTTGACCGCATTCTTATCTGACGATAAGTGACGATGTGGTCTAAGATCGTAAACACGCTCCAAAAAAGTTAAATACGTATTAAATACTTGGTTTTTAAAAGTTTCCTAATAAATACACCGCACTCGCCCGAGGCAAGTTCGCATTATCCTTTTTGACAAGTCTAACCTAACGTAACCAAAGCGAGACAAAAGAGCAAGACGGCGAACATTCAGCGACCGCGGTGCGTTTAATATGAGACCATTTTGAAGCCAAGACTCAATACGAATTTAACTTTTTTGTAATAACACCGGCTAAGTCTAGAGAGGGACTGAAAGAAAATACATTTTATCCAATATGATTACATAAAACAATATATACAATATTTCTGATTCTATATTTAAAATATATAAAAAGGTTTCAGTTCGTAATATACCTCCTCATTTAAATTACAACTCCTCAATCAGTCGGCGTGGTGTTGGCTGCGCCGTGGTTGAGATGCAATGCAAATTAGTGATGCGGATGTTGATGTTGGTAAGGCGATGTAGGTGTTGGGGATAAGGATATGGAGGCTGGTAACGAGGGTGTTACCGGCGTAGTTGGCGGTAGTGTAGTGGATCGACAGGAGAGTTTATTGTGCATTTAAAAGGTTCTGCAAGGTTTAGAGATGTTTGCATAGGCAAAGCTCGAGGTCTTATATGATCAGCGTGTCTTCGCTTTTCCTCCCCACCAGGTATAGAGGCGATATATGAGTATCTATATTTACGGTCTTTCACAGTAGCAGGTTGCGATTTTTTCGTGATAAATATATCAGTTGGGTTAGTTTTTCGACTGCTTGCTCTTTTATATCGGTTTGGTTAGGTTTGCAAAAAAAGATAACGCAAGCCGGTCGCAACAACGGTCAGCGAGCGCGGTGCATTTAATACGAAAGTACCTAATTTTTTTTAATTTCTTGGTTTTACTGATAACAATAAAAACATATTTCACAGAAAATGTATACCGTTCAAAATTGATTCATCGCCTTTTTTATATGTTTATTACAGTAGTAGCTTACTGTGGATAGCTAAAATTATATATATAACCAACTAAACGTGTCGTTGATCTCTGTATGTACTGTAAAATCATGCGGGTAGTACTACTAAAAAAGTCAATAATGAACCGATCGAATGGAACGACTTTAACTCTTTTACGTCCGTCATTCACATTAGAGGTATTAATGCAAGCAATTTAAATTTTCTAATTTAAATAAGTACATATTTTTTTTGTTAATTTTCAACTCTTATTATATTTTACAAACCGTAATAAAATTTGAATATAATATCCTGATGTTGGTTACTTGTTCTAGATTGGTTCAATGGTTATGGCTGCCAGGTTAGCAATCAGCACCCGTTTTATAGAACTTCTGCCAGTGAATACGGATGGTATGCTCCAGGTAACAAAAATAACCCTTAATTAATCGTATAATATACGTATTCATTAATATGCATATAAGAAAATAATAAAACACTCGATACTGAAAAATAGATGCCAGCAATAAAAGGTAACAAATAAACACAGCCGAATGAGGTTATGTTTAAAAAAGATTTTTTCATTTCACATGATATAAATATAATTTATTATTTCATATTATTTGGTAAAAAAATGTATAAACAATAAATAAACCGTTTTAAATAATATTTTAGGTATGCATTCAGTTCCTACGACGTATTTCCCAAAGAATCAACGATTTACGAACTATTTGACGAAGTTTGGAATGTATAGAAATTATTCACTCAATACTAAACCTGAACAGTCTCCTCCTTAAATAATTATTACCCAGTTAACTTTAAAATAACTTAACAATTGATTTATGTATGTAGCGTTAAATAATAGTTATATGTAACTTTTAAGCGATTAATTTGATGTATATGTATAAGGTGTTTCCAAATAAACTTTTAATCTTTATGTATTTTTTTGTGCAAAATCCTCAAAAAAAAAAAACTAACTTAAACTAGTAAACAGCTTCACTGGACTACTAAGGCGAGCGCTTAACGCACTCACTCGATTTTATTTGATAACTCGCTCAAGGGTGCACGACACACCTCGCCTTGGGCTGTTGCCTGATACATGCAATTCGCGACCTATCTGAGCTAACCTAAGCTAAGCTACTCATATATGCTGAGTGCCTTAAGCGCTCGCCTTACTAGTCCGGTGAAGATGTTGACCTGGCTAAGTCAATAGCGTAGTCAGTTCGAAAAAAAAATCGCGTGAAATCAATATTTTTACTGTCAACTGGTTAAAATTCTTGATATACAACACTTTTAAATTATTTTACATTAAACAAACATTCATTCCTCTATATATATGATTTATTTCTTAGTGCTAAATCGTAATTTATTACATCTATTATAGATTCCGAAGTCTATACAATGTTACACAAATTTCACCACTTTGGTGTTTGCCAACCTATAAAATATTTTTAGTAACTGTATAGTTTTACGAATATACTAGTAATGTAAAATTAAGAGATACGAGGAATATATCTCTTCTATTTAACTCTCTTTGTAGTTAAATAAGCAAATATTGAAAGATGAGTATCATTTTTAAACAAAAATGTAAATAGCGAATTTCAGACTTACACCTTCCATAGTTTTTTCAAAAAATATATAAGTATTTTTATTACTTTATATATATATATATAAAAAACAAACACATATTCAATTCAATTAAATTCATATAATTTATATATTCAATTTACATCATTGAGCAAGAAATTGACTAAAAGTTTACTTTGCATATTATATACACATGTAGAAATATATGTTGGGGCATATATCTGAGATTGTTATTACTTCAATATTATTGAAGTAAACACTATGAAAGTATATCCAGATAATTATTTATGGAGAAAATTGTTATACTCTATTTTTTTCTTTATAATTCACTACTGAGTGACACTAGACAGTATTTCATTTCTTTTAAATTCAAAAATACAATTAAACACGCTTTATATTCGTAACCATTTAAATAAATACTGTAAATTTTATTTGAATATCCTTGATTATTGCTTTGCACTTACCATTTAGTTTTCTTTTCCATAATACAGTTTTAATTTTTATAGATCGATTCATGTTCACTTTATCATTTACTCTTGTTTTTTTTTTTTTTTTTCAATATTATTAATTGTATAAACTGTATCGATGTGTTAAAGGGTTTTAGTCAAATATGCTCTTTCTCATTATTGTTATTATATTATTAATCGAAAATGTCCCAAAATAGGCAACAGAATACTTTGGCTAATTTATTATTTGCTAGCTGTGCCCGCGACTCCGTCCATTTGGAACCTAATGTAAAAAATGAGTGCGTGTATCCGCCACACGCGATTAAAGTAAAACTTATATACAAATCGTAATCATAGTAATGTGTTTATACTTTTCTATATTTCATTTACTTTATAACAAAGAGTTGCTAATAATATTTCCGTTGTTATTTAAGTTCCAAATTAGCTAATAGATGGCACTACAAATAATGAAGCTTTGATTTAATTTCTCACATACTTACATTGAAACCAGATGGCAGCACGGTCACGCGCCCATATATACATAATTAATTTTGTCGTATGATTTTTATTATTATTCAGTACAATATACTTTTCAAACTTTTTATTGAATTGATTATAATCTATATATTCACAAAATCAAAAATAATTAAAAACCGGATGGTACAGAAACGTGACGCCATATTGCCGTAACGGATTTCCGTTGCATTGTCGTCCAGCTACCTCTTAGTCGCACCTAAAGAAGTTTTACTTAAAAATTAACCAAACAAAGTTACATATTTTATAATATTTGTTAGGATTTATCTGAAATATACGGTATATTATAGTATTACAATGATTTATATGTTCTAAAAGGAACTTATCGAAAGTCTTTCGTCAATTCATTTATCAGTTTTTTTTTTAAATACTGTGATAGCCTTAATTCTTACCTCGCGCAACCTGCAGAGCATTGCTTGATTTTCGCGACCTTCAGTTCCACAGAATAAAAAACACCCAGTTCTATGGAGTCCTAGTCGCGCCTAAAGAAGTTTTATTTAAAAAAATCTTATTGTATGAATAGATAGATTAGGCTTGATTATTTATTGGAAGAATACGTTAGTTTCAAAGTAAATAACCCAATCACCGCTGCCCGGCGCAGGACTTCCCTGGAAGTAGGAAGTAAAAATGGAGCGTAATTTATATATTTAGCAAGTTACCATGTAGCATCTGGTTACTTTGATTTCAGGAATTCATTCAGTACCGTCCGTGTTCTTCCCAGCTGGTCAGACTTTTACAAACCGACTCGCCGCTGCTGGGATGTATCGAAATTACAGCCTTAATACTGGTTTAGATCCTGTAGGATATCCTTAAAGACTTGAATTGATGGAAATGCTACAAAATTGTCTATGAATGTAATTAAAATTTCCAATAACATTGAAAGCTTTATCTATACGTGATATTTTATAAAATGTTCTTTGATAGTATTTCTTCAGTTTAATATTGATATTATTGTATAAATTTTGATAAATATTCAGCATTATATTAATAATGAAAAGAAAGATTATTATGATTTTAATAGTGATACATTTATTTTATCGTTAATATGAAATAAAACACATATTTGTACTTACCAAAAGAGGTATTTATTATTATTTTAATATAATATATAGATTAACATGCATTCAAATTCCATTAACATATTCCAATCCGAACAAAGGCATGGTTGCCACATTCTATGAGATTCTCGGAGCTGTCCTAAATATATTTTTTATAATATCGAGTCTCGACATCATTCTACATGCCGTAATGTATGGTTTGTATTATAACGTAACAAAACGGTGGAATCATGGTTCCAGCACGTTAAAATTTACTGGTATGTTAATTCGGCTTTTTATATGTGGGTTGCCATGCCTTTAGAAATTGCTTATATAAGGTTAAAGCCGCATATACAAAATCGAAGGGTAACGGGCATTCCCATTGTGTTGGTCACGATCGATCCTTCGATTATTTTTTTTATAATGACACATAATTTTTTTAGATTATCCATTTGTTATATAGATTATATAATATGTAACTCGTTAGCAACAACAACAACAGCAATTATATTTTATATGAGTGTTTTAATATATTCTTACCAACAAACATGACACTTTAAAAATAAGTTACATAACCTACGTAAATACTATTATATTGAAAATGAGATATAAATAATTCAACTAAATTTATCTAGTGATTTATTTTTATACCCAAAAATCATAATAATTAATAATATCTAATTGCGCTTTCATAGACACATATCTACAGGGTGAATACTAAACGCTACGGGTGCATAATGTAAATAATATTATTTCATAAGTAAACGATAGTTTTAGTAAAATACTAAACATCAACAACAAATGTTCCAAGTATAAGTAATGAGATCAAAATTATGCATATTATTGACGCTGACACAGAATTTTACTATGTTGCAGGAATTAAACCGCTTTATTTTAACATATCTTAGTATTTAGGTACATATTTATAATTAATTTCGTTGTAAAATCTACAATAACAAGTGTAATTCGAGTAACATTAAAGAACCATGAAAATAATTATATATATGAACGTTAAAAATAAAATAATCTATAAATTCTACAATTATTATTTTTCGTAAATTAAGTTAACTACTTTCAAACATTCTACTTTATTCCATAATAATTCATGATTATCATAAGTATATAGATTTTATAACAGCTTAATTATATCTTAACACTTTAATTAGTAATGAAAGCACAATATACTGGAAGAGATTCCATGTCCGGAGCTCGGAAATTCGTACTATCGCAGTCCATGAAACTACACTATAGTTGCAATTTTTAAAAATACCAAAACTCAGCAAACACACTGACGGCCCATCTGATGTTAAATGGTTATCGTCGCCTGTCGATAACAGCAACACAAAGGACATCACTGTTGCATATGAAAAATAATTAATAACATTAAATTTACTGAATAATATCAAAATTTATGCGATATATATTTATATTTATCGATTTATATTTAGTAAATATTTAGTGACGAAGACTTTTGTTTATTTAAATAAATATTAACTGAATCATTAATCTATATTATTTTATAGACATAGAAATAAATTATTTTGGAAAGAAACTGTGTGCATCGAATTGTTAAGTTGTCAAATCTTTTACGTTTACAAAACATTTCATTTGGAAAAATGCAAGAGTACGAAAAAAGGAGCGTCTCATATTTAAAACAGTTCAATCGCCTATCTCTATTCACCTGCCATAATGATAACAACCTCAAAGAACATCTTGACTAATAAGGAACATATGAAAGAGTAAGAGTACATAATTAGTGTTACGTTGTTATTTATATGCGTTTATAATATGGACATGTAACTTTTAAAAGCATATATTTAGTTAGCACAATAATGTACTTGTACGATACATAACCATAGTATAATAAGCGTTGTCATAAATATTCAAGTAACAATGGTATTCATATATAGTTCCATTCAAATATATTGACGTAATAATTTATTCTTACAAAAAAAAAGTGCGTGCGTACAAAGTACACATGTCAGAAGTGAAACTTCTTTGGCGAACTAATTTATAAGTCTTGTTTATATTTATACAAATCTAAAAATTTAGAAAAATTAAAAAAAAAGAAAAATTATTCATAAAGTTTATTTATAAATTTAACTCACTGTTTATACACTGTATAAGTGCTAATAATATTGTAAATATATGAAAAATCTGCGTTTACTGCAAATGACGTTATGTGACAGAATTGTCATCTAAAGTTCTAATAATTAACTTCCGTTGCATACCTGCGTGACGTTACATCTGTAAAAAAATTACCCTCATGCGCCTAAAGAAGTTTCACTTCAAAAAAAAACTAGTAGATAGATATAATCATATTAGTAATTTAATATAAAATGTAAGATCAATAATTCATGTATTTAACAATATTGTCTTTCTATCATTGCTTTTGTCCCAATTCCGATGATTTAGTTCTTACTGAACTTGTACGTTAACTTTAAAATACATTATAGTTATTCATATTTTATTTACGATCAATGGTTTCATGCATTCTTTGCTTTAATCGTGTAGTTTATACATTTAGTCACAAGTATCTTTATACATTTGAAAAACAATTACGTTGCAATTGACCAGTTGATAACACAAAAACGTCTATTGTTATATAAAGTTAGTTATTATTGTTCATAACCATACATATAACAATGGGAAGGTGTTGTATTGTTTCTTTATAGTGCTACATGTGAAGAAACAAGTTCGAAAGAGAGAGAGAGAGAAAATACTACAAAGTACGATACAATGTTAGGCGTGTGCCACCAACACAATTGTACCGACCAGGCTCAATCACAATATAGCTCAGTTGATATTCGTAATTATAATAAACTTATTGTAAAAAATCTATCAATATATTATTACTTTAAAACTATGCTTAAAGTTTCGCTCGTGTTCTCTGCTTAAAAACTGTTTTATATAACTTTTTTTAACGGGACATTCGATCAGTAATCTTTGTTTTATATAATAAACAAAACTAGTTTTGTTATCCAGTACTTTGTAACAAACTATAAAATTGTTCATTTCTATACTGTAAAATACTTAAATCTTAATCATTATTGCTACGATCAACAGACGTAGATTAAATATTAAACTTGTTATCGTTTTAATTATTTGATAGAATCATCGACAACATATTATATCAATGTATATTATACATTGCTGACGAGAATTGTCAATAAAGTGGATATATCTAGTCAGGTTTCTTTCTTTCTAATGAGCTCAATTATACGTCTATATTTTATACATAATTTCTCAGTTAGTTCAAAGAATTATTTTATTGCAAGAAATCTATTGATATTTGCGTCTATTGAATATGTTGTCGATGTTCAAAATTAATAGTAACTCTTTATCCATACAGGAAATATTCGGTATAATACGTAACGTCGATATTTGAATACAGCGTCTATTGTCCGAGTTGATTGTCTCCGTAATGTTTTACATATCGCCGAAGATACCAGCGAAGGTCTTGCGTAGGTTTTTCATGGTATCCTCTGCATCCTCAGTAAGCGCAGCACTGAGTGAGCCTTGACGAGCGAAAGCCCCACGGCCCGATGTGGATGGCGCAGTAGGAGGAGCGCTCGGAGCCGTGCTGCTAGCGGTACTTGGTGCTGCTGATGTCGAGGATACAGTAGACGATTGCGACGCTACTTAAATTAAAAAATACTTTCATGCGGTAGATAAAGTGATTTATGAGGAACGTTTAGGTTTTCTTTTTATATCACAGGAGGCAAATGAACAGGTCGGTCACCTGACGTTAAATGATCACCACCATCCATAGACACTTGCAAACACCAGGGAAATCGCAAGGGCGTTGCCAGCCTGTGTTTGGGTGAGGGAGGGGCAGGGGAGGTGGGTATCCGGCGCTCTCACTTACCGAACGAAACGCAACAATGCAAGCACTGTTACTTCACGTTGGTATATAATTTGTCAAGGTTTTTTTTATTATCAGGGCGGGACCTCGTCCGCGGGGCCCGCTAGTTATAATATAATTTGTTCTTTAAAGGGTAAACCGCATGAAAATTATTTTGTGAATTCATTCGGGTGTCGTTTTTCTTGCCATTCTTTCCTGATTGTGGATCCGCGCCGGGCAGCCCACCCGCAGAATTACTTGTTGTCGTTAGAACCCCGTCTACATTTTGTAGGGTAATTGCTCGACTCCCAATGGTCGTAGCGATATGTTATTTAGCGTATAACTTTCCTCCATAAATAAGCTATTCAATATTTTTTCTAATCTAAAAAATCTGACAGCCATCTCTCGATATTAACGCGTTTTAACCAACAATATATTTACCTTTATAATCATTACATATTATAAAAGAAAGTCCTCTGCAACGTCTGTCTGTCTATCTATCTTCGCGATAAACTCAAAAACTATTAAACGGATTTTCATGCGGTTATCGCCAGTAGATAAAGTGATTGGTATGGAAGGTTTAGGCATATAATTTGTCAAGGTGTTTTTGTTATGAGGGCAGGACAACGTCCGCCAGGCCCGGTAGTATTAGGTTATAAGGTTACAACTTGGTTTATTAGCTGCTTAAAAAAAACAAAACCAGTATTTAACGGGTGTCTAGACAGCAAATGCAGATAATTCGTAAACATAAAAAATAGTTAAATTTAGTTTTACCTTGAGAATCACGCCTAGTGAGCGGCGGTGGAGGTGGCTGAGATGGTTCCGCAGGTATTGGTGGTAATGGGCGATCGATGCTGGTTGCAGATGTTAGTGGAGCAGGAGGAGGTACGTTCGGAGGTCCGGCTCCCGGTCCAGGCACAGAACGTTCTTCAGGTGAACCTGCTGTAGAACTGCCAGATACTGAAGTACGGGATGCTGTTTTCGTCAACCCGGGACGACAAACCGACTGTGGATTTAATAATTATACAATTTTAGAATAATTATATAATCTAATGTGTTATGATATTTTTGATCGAATGGTATTTGTAAAATACATACTTGCATACGTTGCAACACAAGCTCAGCGAGATGTCGACGGTCTTCCTCTTGTGAATCTCCCATGAACGAAGTAGCAGAGTCGTTCAACTCAATAATATGTTCCCGTCCATCTTTGCCAACTACGAGTTCTAGAGCACATACTTCCAGACCACCGAAAATTTCACTAACCTAAAAAAAATAAATTAGGGTTTTTTAATATAACAATAATAGATAAAAATAAGAAACTTGTCTGTAAATGTGTACAAATGTAGGCGTAAGACGTAAGATTTACATTTCATTATAAATATCATCATCATCAGAACAGTCATTAGTACAATACATTGTACGTACATTGTAAAAACTTTTATTATATACTCTAGCGGTGTTATTACAAAAAAGTTAAATACGTATTGAACCCCGGCTTGAAAAAGGTCTCATATTAAATGCACCGCGGTCGCTGGATGTTCGCCATCTTGTTCTTTTGTCTCGCTTTGGTTACGTTAGTTTAGACTTGTGATAAGCTGGACCAAGGGGAGATGGGCCGGAGGGCCCGTCTCTCCATTGCACTGGTTTGGCCGTCTGGGAGACAGTCGGGATGCACCAGGCTGTCTCTCTTTAGCACAGGAGGCCCAGGATTAGGCTGAGCCGGCTGCCCGGAGCGACATGGTTGCGAGTCCATGGGAGTCGGACATAACCCACTATCTCCCCCGGGAGGGTCAGGGTGTCCATAATGGATTTCCCGTCGTCAATAAAAAAAAAAGGTTAGACTTGTGAAAAAGGATAACGCGAACTTGCCTCGGGCGAGCGCGGTGCATTTATTAGGAAACTTTTTTGAACCAAGTATTTAATATGTATTTAACTTTTTTTTAATAACAAGGTATAGGTTTCAGCGTTTGTTCACAATGACATATTATAATGTTAAATGAGATGTGAGAAATGTAGAGGGAGGCTAACTCTCAAGTGTAGCTGCCGGAACACATACAGATATAATACTCGGCGATAGATTTTCGACTTAAAAGTTAGGAAAAGCATTACCCCACGTTATGGTTATTTGCAAAACTAAATTACTCTGAGTGCCGTGGAACTAACTTATAAGTTATTTATGGTTTGCTAATAAATCAGGACACATACTCTCAAGTGTAGCTGCCGGAACACATACAGATATAATACTCGGCGATAGATTTTCGACTTAAAGGTTAGAAAAAGCATTACCCCACGTTATGGTTATTTGCAAAACTAGATTATTCCGAGTGCCCTGGAACTAACTTTTAACATATTTATAGTTTGCTAATACATCAGGACACATTTTCCGTAGACCGGAGAAGGCGAATCTTTCTTTTGGTATCATATTTCTCACAACAATCGTTTCATATGACCATGACTTCAATCTACAATGATTATGATGTTTGATGGTCAAGTTACACGTGATCTGATATTACATGAGACATATTCATTTGTATATAACGATACAATAACAGAAAATAATAACATACAACTTATATAGTAAGGAGAACGTGTTAATTACAATAAAACTATGCCATTCTCGTTTAGATTAAAATTCTATGTAAAAGATATTACAATGCCAGTACGTGATACTCATTGTCTCAGTGGATATAAATGACAATTGGGTACTTGGTACGTATTAGTTCTGTAATAATTTGACATTGAACCGTAATCCTTCTGGTACACAAAAAGTTCTTACAAAGACCTCTTATTTAGCTCGCTCTTCACAGATTGAAATAGAGTATATAGTCAGTGGCGGATTTGCAGTCTTGGCCGCCCTAGGCCCCAGGCCATATAGTACCAGCCATCCCTTTCTCAGCACCCATCATATTGAGTAAATAATGAATTTACTTTTTTGCCAACTTTTATCGAAATCGATTCATAAATTTAGTTAACTATAATATCTGCGAGTTAGCTAGTTTTTTTATTTATTCTTCCTAAATCACTTATATGTACGAAGTAACTTATACGTACATTTTATATGAACGAAATAATTACTTCATATTACATAATCTATATTTTATTTATAAAAAGTACAAAAGTGATTAAGGAAGATTATTGATATATAATGTGGTGCAGCGCGGCCCATCATAATGTGCGCGAGCCTTTAGAATATTTACGTACTTTGAGTTATTTCTTGTTATTATCAGTGAATTTTTTGTCACGATTGGCAGCCTCTAATATCTTGCCACCACAGGCCTTCCTGGGCCTTAGGGCAAATCCGCCACTGAATATAATATTAATATTACGGGCTTGTTTAATGAATGAGTAAGATAAAACTTTTATAAACTATTATTTATAGTAAGCTTATATTAACTTTGATAAATTTAGAATCTAACATACCTCATCAATCCACATTTTATACCGATCATTCATACCGATCGCTTCAAGCATCGCTGAGCCCTGATTCGTTTTCCAGTTGCCCGAAATAGATTTGCGCCTGAAATTAGTAACACCTTATTATAGAAAATACTATAGTCATTCACAGTCTTGTTATTCATCTGTTTTGCTTCGTTGCGCAGTTTCTTATAGCGCCTGCATCACACTGTTTATTATTGTGTATGCAGACTACTTTGATATATTCCGTAGGCGTTAGAGGAGAGATGTAACATTAGGTACTCACATAAACGCTTTGTAATTAGTGCCGATTTTTTGTATGTGGATATCGTATTTCGCATCAATGTAGGGTTCGACGGTGCAATAAGTTCCGAGCATAGCCACAACACCAGCTATATCCTGAAAACAAGGGTTAGCATTCAAAGATGTACAATATTTGAAATACAATGAGATAAAATAATCTATTTAATTTTAACTTTTTGGGTGTCATAGACAAATTATTGATAATAACAAATATATATATTTTTTATACTTATCATAGGAGGCAAACGGACAAGTGGGTCACCTAATGTTAAGTGACCACCACCGTCCATAGACACTTGCAACACCAAGGGAGTCGCAAGTGCGTTACCAACCTGTCTTGGGGGAGAGGGGGAGTAAGGAAAGGGGGAAGGGAAGGGGAGATGGTCCTACGGCGCTCTCACTGACCGAACGAAATGCAACAATGCAAGCACCCCGGTAGTACCCCGGTGGAGCCGACTCATTCATACTGAAATCATTAATAGCCTCAGCGTAGCTGTACCACATAAAAAATTCTTATTTTCCATATTCCTTTTCCTATTCCATATGTCGATTGAAGGATCCGGAAGGAAGAAAAAAATGATAGAGGTTATATCGACAATGGAAAGGATAATTCGCTTAACGTGCATTTAATAATCTTTTCATGTCAGTAATTTAAACTTTCCACTATTACAGAAAAATAAATATTTTTAAATAAATTCTAATTTGATATCAAACAGTACCTAAGTCTTATGAATATTGCTTCTCACAAGAAATTATTTTATATATACATGTTTAAAAGTCTGGGTATTTATTTATAAATGGAAGTGAAAACATAAAAATTCACTATATTCATAATATATACATGCATATATCTGATAATTCATCAATCATTAAATAGAGACTTCATTTACTAAGAAGACTACATCAACTAAGAATCCTTTGGTTTTTTGTGAGACACGTGCTTACGTGTCTTAGTTTTGAGATCCAGAACTGGGTAAGATTTAACAACTATGACAAATATTTTTTTCAATCACATTTTAATATTATACAGCGTTTTTCCACGGTACTTGAGATTACCTAGTTAATAAGTAATGTAAAATTAATTATATAAAACAGCGATAAAAAATAAAATCCAACTGTAATATATGCAAATGAGAGTAATAATTGTTATCCCGCTGTGATAGTTTAAACAATTAGAGAGCATAAAATAATACGGAAACAATATAAGCGGTTATGATCGTGATTTGGTACTTACCTGGAAGTCGGCCAGAGAGTCCACTTTCACCTTGGCCACGCCGCTGTGCGCGTGGCCTATTTTAATCACAACGGGGAACTTAGGCGCCATGACCTGTTGCAACGATACAACTTATATCAATTATCAATATAATAATACTGCAGTAGGAATCTAACGCTCTTTGAAATGTGGATTTTAATTTATTTTATGCACTACTAAAAACTCGTCCAGACTTCAGGCGTGACGGGTAAAGGATATTTTTTTCTAAATGCCTAATGTAGGCAACACATTTAGCTGAGTATGCATTTATATTGTGTTATGCAAAATAGCTTCGGAAATAACCATTAGTTTTATAATATTCTATGTAAGAGTTAAAATAGTTACTATGCACTTAGAAGACAAACTCATACTATCGTGAACTTTTCTATCTTCTTCTTACCCTTATCCCACATAAGTAGGGTCGGTACAACATGTTTGTCATGTTGTGGTATATGATTTGGCATAATTTTTACGATCGGCCGCCTGCCTGATTTCAACCCTCCTTGGGATTATTTTGTTGTACCACTGTATTTATGATTATTATTATTATATAGTTACGAAGTCTGATGGGCTATTACAATTTTTCGTTCCGGTTAAAAACGAAGTTCTTCAAGATTATGGTTTCCTTGTTATCGTGCTATAGTGAACTTTTCTATATACTCTTTAAATAGATATGCATATTTGTTGTGCATTATTTTGATTTACCTCGTAGGGTTTATTTAATGTTAGAAATGTAGTACATATTTTCTTTACTTTATATATTATTAATATTATAATATTTTCGAAGATATATGGTTTAAAATGTTGAAGCAAATGAACATTAGTGAAGATGTGTTCGTTTTCGATAATGGTCGCTGCCTTTCTTCGGAACTTGAAAAAAATCTACTCCGTTTGTTAACACACGTAACCCACTACACAGTACACCTATCAAAACGACAATTTCTGAAAGTCAGAAAGTGCCATACTGAACTGAACTGAACACACAGAATTATTTTTTTCTCCAAAACATATTAAAATAAAAATCATGAATAAATTAATAACACTAATTCATCATCATATACCTGTAGAAACAATATGGTTTCTATTGCGGTCACGGTATTGTCACTAATTTAGTCTTCTACAATGATTTTATTACTAAAACTTTTGATTCCGGTTCTCAATCCATGCTGTGTAGACTGATTTCTCTAAAGCATTTGATAAACTAAATTATTCAATATTAATGAGAAGTTATAAAAAATTGGTGTAGGTCCTTGGCAACCTGTTAAGATGGATTGAGTTATATTTCAGAAACCGTAGTGAAGTCGTAACACTTAAAGGATATCGATTCCTTTCGGTGTTCCTCAAGAATCTCATATTGGACCCTTCCTCATAACGCTCTATATTAAAAGCATAGGAAATTGTTTCAATGAATCTTGTAATCTACTTTATGCAAAATTATTCAATCCGAGGCTGACTGTAGGCAATTACAAAATTACCCATAGAGCTAATTATATTTAATGACTATTGCTCTTTAAATCAATTACTTATTGACAGTGATATATACGATATAATTACTTTCACACGGAAACATAATCCTTTTAGTTTACAACCTGCTTGTAGGTAATATAATCAAACGCGATAATGAAACTCGTGACTTAGGCATTATTCTAGACTAAACTACATTCCAATCTTCATATATACGTTCGTTTGTAATGCTTTAAAAATCCACTGTTTAAAGCGAGAAGCCTCTTAAAACACCAGAAACTTTAAAAGTGTTATATTATGTCTTTGTCTTTAATATATTTGAGATTATGAGATATATATAGCTAGAATTGACATAAGTTTTTTAAATTCCTATATTTTAGAACTACTATTGTCCCTTTACTGATTACAGAACAAGTGCTTCGATGCATAATATGCCTTATTGAAAACCGATCCTTTATTATCTCCACGGCTAGAATAAATCTCTTTTGTAACCCCATGACCTAACGTTACCTAATCGATCTAATTCTAGAAACATTTCACATCGTTTGTGTTGTTTTAATGATTTAAAGAATTCCTTTATTCAAATTCTTGCAATCGCTATAATAAATTCCTTAACGATGTTAACATAGTTTCTAATAATTTATCGTCTTACAAAGATAAAGTGGGTGATGTGCTATATAAGGATTAATAGATAACATATTATATATTTCATGTGCATCTTTCTTATTCTATTAAATTTGTTTATCTATATTACTAAAATTTAATCTGTGTGATTTAAAAACAGAACATTAAAAAAATGTAATTATGTCTTTTCCTTTTTACTGCGTTTTACTTACTTCACAAATAATTACTTATTAAATATAATTCTACGACTTCTTAAATATAACATAAAAGATTAATACTTCCAAATAACTGTACTCTCAACCTTTTTAGTTTATATTATAATAAAAACGTTCATGTAAGGTTTGTTATCTTAATAAATAAAATAAAATAAAAGTTATAAAAGAGAAGTAAATATATAGTTTCAACTATTAATTCTCTGTCGTAATCGGTACGTTTAAGACGAAGAATGTCTCATAATAACATTGTAGAAAGTGCACATTGCTCAGTACAAGCATAGTTATTTATTTTCTATTTATCCTTCATTTACTCGTTTTGTAGGTAGAAATTTATACATTTTGTAGGTAGAAATTTATACATGGTTATAAAACTGAGTAACAAAAGTTTTAACATAAGTTTTGAAAACGTTAAATGCTGGCAGTTTTAAATTCACGTTTTCGCAAATACGCTGGTACTCAATGCATTAAACAAAACTTTGATCGCTCTTTGATTGATACCACAAAGGTCGCATTTCAACTACTTAACACTTTTATTAAGCCTTAGATCCTTACTTCAATTTTCAAATCATTCCATTTGTACTTTATTTTTCTAAGTATACCTCGCAGTCAAGAACGAATATAACATAAGTTATTGTATGACATAAATTATAATTCAAATCAAAATTTATTATGAGCGCCTTATTTTTATAACAGACTAGCCTCTGCCTGCGACTTCGTCCGCGTGGAATAGTTACTTACGTTAACACACATGCTACACGCTCTAACACGCAGCGGAAAATCTCAAGAGGGGAAAATACCCCGATTTGGAAATATTCAACATTCGTGCTCCGCTCCTACTGGTCTTAGCGTGATGATATATAGCCTATACCCTTCCTCGATAAGTGAGCTATATAACACTGTAAGAATTTTACTAATGAGACCAGTAGTTCCTGAGATTACCCCCTACAACGTTACAAACTCACAAACTTTACCTCTTTATAATATTAGTATAGATTCAAAATTAAACTAACGATATGGAAATGTTTAACAAAAGGAAATATATGATGGTATTTACAACAAAAACAAAAAATACTATGATGTCTATGATTGCAGATTTATCGTTTGAAGTTTTTTATAATTACACTAGCGGCCACCCGCGTCTTCGTCTACTACTACTTGACACGCATGATGTCACCATACATTATTTTCTTATAACCCTAACGATTTATAAGCACGCCAAAACTGCTTAGAGATTGTAACAGAATGCAGGATTTTCTACATCTTACTTCATGCTTATTCTTACATTTTGATCAACTTAAAAAGTATGTACATGAATTATACCCATGTGTTACTTTGATATATAAGCTTAATAACTCTAAAATTTCACCAGAATTCGTTCAGAAGTTCTTCCATCAAAGAGCAACAAACGTGCATCCATCTTTACGAACTTTGTCGTCTGTGATATTGACAGGATGATGATTTAAATTTAACTATATAAAATCGATAATCACGAAAGTGAATCTAGCTAGAAATGATACAAATCCATATATTTATACGGTTAATATTGATAGACTGATGACTCTACCAATATTATAAGAGACTAACTGAATCCCGCCTGTTTCGTAAGGCATTAAAAATGGCGCGTAGTCAATGGAATTCAAAAAATGTACCTATAGCTTAGAACCATCTGCGAAAAATTCCACATCGAATGGTCATAGTCCTATGCCGATAGGTTAATAATTTATAAAGTGCTTGAGCCTAAAAAGAACTTTGTTTTCATTATATATTTAGGTAACAATTTTTTACCATGCAGTTTCATCTCAATATCGGTAACAAGTTACGTTTAATAACAAATTGAGTAAAGATCTTAGACTTTAGGTAAAGACCGTTTCAACTATTAATTCTCTGTCGTAATCGGTACGTTTAAGACGAAGAATGTCTCATAATAACATTGTAGAAAGTGCACATTGCTCAGTACAAGCATAGTTATTTATTTTCTATTTATCCTTCATTTACTCGTTTTGTAGGTAGAAATTTATACATTTTGTAGGTATAAATTTATACATGGTTATAAAACTGAGTAACAAAAGTTTTAACATAAGTTTTGAAAACGTTAAATGCTGGCAGTTTTAAATTCACGTTTTCGCAAATACGCTGGTACTCAATGCATTAAACAAAACTTTGATCGCTCTTTGATTGATACCACAAAGGTCGCATTTCAACTACTTAACACTTTTATTAAGCCTTAGATCCTTACTTCAATTTTCAAATCATTCCATTTGTACTTTATTTTTCTAAGTATACCTCGCAGTCAAGAACGAATATAACATAAGTTATTGTATGACATAAATTATAATTCAAATCAAAATTTATTATGAGCGCCTTATTTTTATAACAGACTAGCCTCTGCCTGCGACTTCGTCCGCGTGGAATAGTTACTTACGTTAACACACATGCTACACGCTCTAACACGCAGCGGAAAATCTCAAGAGGGGAAAATACCCCGATTTGGAAATATTCTACATTGGTGCTCCGCTCCTACTGGTCTTAGCGTGATGATATATAGCCTATAGCCTTCCTCGATAAGTGAGCTATATAACACTGTAAGAATTTTACTAATCAGACCAGTAGTTCCTGAGATTACCCCCTACAACGTTACAAGCTCACAAACTTTACCTCTTTATAATATTAGTATAGATTCAAAATTAAACTAACGATATGGAAATGTTTAACAAAAGGAAATATATGATGGTATTTACAACAAAAACAAAAAATACTATGATGTCTATGATTGCAGATTTATCGTTTGAAGTTTTTTATAATTACACTAGCGGCCACCCGCGTCTTCGTCTACTACTACTTGACACGCATGATGTCACCATACATTATTTTCTTATAACCCTAACGGTTTATAAGCACGCCAAAACAGCTACCAGATTGCAGGATTTTCTACAACTTACTTCAGGCTTATTCGTGCATTTTGACCAACTTGCAAAGTATTTACATGAATTATACCCATGTGTTACTTTGATATATGAGCTTAGTTACTCTAAAATTTCACAAAAATTCGTTCAGAAGTTCTTGCATCAAAGCGCAACAAATGTGCATCCATCTTTACGAACTTTCTCGTCTGTGATATTAACAAGATGAGGACTTAAATATAACTATATAAAGTCGATAATCACGAAAGTGAATCTAGCTAGAAATGATACAAATCAAAATATTTATACGATTTATAGTGATAGACTGATTTCTTCTACCAATATTATAAGAGAATAACTGAATCCCGCCTGCTTCATAGGGCATTAAAAATAGCGTGTAGTCAATGGAATCCAAAAAATGTACGTATAGCTTAGAACCATCAGCGAAAACTTCCACATCGTATGGTCATAGTCCTATGCCGATAGGTTAATAATTTATAAAGTGCTTGAGCCTAAAAAGAACTTTGTTTTCATTATATATTTAGGTAACAATTTTTTACCATGCAGTTTTACCTCAATGTCGGTAACAAGTTACGTTTAATAAGAAAAGGTGTAAAGATCTATTTTATAATTATCCCCGAAATCTTATTCTAGATTTACTGATGGATATATTTCCCTGGTTAGATTAAATTTGATATAGAAACGATGTGAACATATTGAATCCAACATAGCAACCATTAAGTTAACAAGTTAACGATACTTTAGCATTTTGCACTAACGTTTCTAATACAGTGTAAAACAAGTACATAGAAACACGAAAGTCTATTAATAAAGGTGTGTTGAGTAAGCCACGTTTGTAATTATAGGTTTGTTATTAGTAAATCATGTGTATGTTATGTGAGTATTTCATAGCCTTTTGTTAATTTTACGTTACCTACCGATGGTAATCTTAATGGCTCCGAAGCACGGTACAAAGCCGCGGGCTTGGATTATTGCCGCTTTAGGCATATTTTTGTGTCAGTTACATGAAAATTGGTAACCCTTGGTAGTGTGAACTTACGCAAAATTAACAGGAAATGTTCACATTCCTTTCTGAATGTTTATAAGAAAATCTAATTTATCAGAAGAATTCTGACCGATTTATTTCGAGATATATGAA
Organism: Antheraea pernyi; assembly: GCA_015888305.1. Lineage (NCBI taxonomy): Eukaryota > Metazoa > Arthropoda > Insecta > Lepidoptera > Saturniidae > Antheraea > Antheraea pernyi. Next base: position 140,948 of record MU159522.1, on the reverse strand, counting down.
TTACGTGTACGCAACATGCTCGTGGGAGTTTTCCAAAAAAAACGTCAAATAACATATAATGGCGTGTTTATAAAATAGCCTCCTATAATAGATTACCTGCCCTTGATTAAGTATTTCGCAATAGAAAAGGGGTACAAGAAAAGACTAAATGTTGGCTACAAAATGGAAAACTCATAATATGAACCAGTCATAACAGAGCCTTGGCAAAACAAAGATAGTGGGTTTTATATCTTTGTTTACGTAATACCAAAAATCTTCCTACGAGTGAGTCAATTCGTTTTTATTATGGCTGGTTTCCTATTTATTTACTTAAGTTAATTCTGATAAAAATTGCTATTATAAAACAGTTATTAAGCAATTTCTATTTATTCTATCAGAACGCCTTTAACGTTCCGTAGAAAGTGTTTTCCCGCGAGGTCTTAAGGATTTTCTAGGAAGTAGTTATGTTTATCACATATTTTGTTCGATTATATATATATATATATATAGAATAGAAAATCCTTAAGACCTCGCGGGAAAACACTTTCTACGGAACGTTAAAGGCGTTCTGATAGAATAAATAGAAATTGCTTAATAACTGTTTTATAATAGCAATTTTTATCAGAATTAACTTAAGTAAATAAATAGGAAACCAGCCATAATAAAAACGAATTGACTCACTCGTAGGAAGATTTTTGGTATTACGTAAACAAAGATATAAAACCCACTATCTTTGTTTTGCCAAGGCTCTGTTATGACTGGTTCATATTATGAGTTTTCCATTTTGTAGCCAACATTTAGTCTTTTCTTGTACCCCTTTTCTATTGCGAAATACTTAATCAAGGGCAGGTAATCTATTATAGGAGGCTATTTTATAAACACGCCATTATATGTTATTTGACGTTTTTTTTGGAAAACTCCCACGAGCATGTTGCGTACACGTAATTCATATATCTCGAAATAAATCGGTCAGAATTCTTCTGATAAATTAGATTTTCTTATAAACATTCAGAAAGGAATGTGAACATTTCCTGTTAATTTTGCGTAAGTTCACACTACCAAGGGTTACCAATTTTCATGTAACTGACACAAAAATATGCCTAAAGCGGCAATAATCCAAGCCCGCGGCTTTGTACCGTGCTTCGGAGCCATTAAGATTACCATCGGTAGGTAACGTAAAATTAACAAAAGGCTATGAAATACTCACATAACATACACATGATTTACTAATAACAAACCTATAATTACAAACGTGGCTTACTCAACACACCTTTATTAATAGACTTTCGTGTTTCTATGTACTTGTTTTACACTGTATTAGAAACGTTAGTGCAAAATGCTAAAGTATCGTTAACTTGTTAACTTAATGGTTGCTATGTTGGATTCAATATGTTCACATCGTTTCTATATCAAATTTAATCTAACCAGGGAAATATATCCATCAGTAAATGTAGAATAAGATTTCGGAGATAATTATAAAATAGGTCTTTACCTAAAGTCTAAGATCTTTACTCAATTTGTTATTAAACGTAACTTGTTACCGATATTGAGATGAAACTGCATGGTAAAAAATTGTTACCTAAATATATAATGAAAACAAAGTTCTTTTTAGGCTCAAGCACTTTATAAATTATTAACCTATCGGCATAGGACTATGACCAT
>MU159522.1:106526-130674 GCA_015888305.1 Antheraea pernyi | reverse complement strand
GTTCGTTTTCATTGTTCCGATCCGGCACACCTGCGTTCTGTTTCTTGGAATTGAGTGAGACCCTTCCTTTGTATTTATTTATTGTTATTGTTTGTTTATTTCTTTCTTGTTTATTTCTTGGTATACTTAATTGTTTACTTAGTTATTTATCTATTTATTTACGTATTTCTTTAATCCTTCAGTCATTTCTTTATATATTTATTTACTTTTCAATTATTTATTTAATTATTTATTTGTTGTCTTTATTATTGTATTATTTTCGTCTTTTGTTTCAATTTAAACAACTTTCTTAATCCGGACTCGATATAGTCCCATAACTTACGTCTGGCGTGCCCCCCTGCCCCTCAGGCAGGGAGGTTGTTTCGCGGCCCCCTCCCCCCTCAGGTCACCGGGATGGCCGGTTTAGAACATGCTGCTAGGTTCCGCGATTACCTGCTTCAGCAGGGTCCGAACGTGGACGTTGCGACCGCGTACGCTAACTTCGCTGCGTTGTTCTCCGAGAACGCGCATTACGTCTCTCGCGTCGCGACCGCTAACTCTTTCGCGGCCCTCTCGCCGCAATCCCGTTTGAACGACGTAGATATGCTGAAGCAGGTAATCGCGGAACCTGGCAGCATGTTCTAAATCGGCCATCCCTGTGGCCTGAGGGGGGAGGGGGGGCCGCGAAACAACCTCCCTGCCTGAGGGGCAGGGGGGCACGCCAGACGTAAGTTATGGGACTATATCGAGTCCGGATTAAGAAAGTTGTTTAAATTGAAACAAAAGACAAAAATAATACAATAATAAAGACAACAAATAAATAATTAAATAAATAATTGAAAAGTAAATAAATATATAAAGAAATGACTGAAGGATTAAAGAAATACGTAAATAAATAGATAAATAACAAAGTAAACAATTAAGTATACCAAGAAATAAATAGAGCAATAAATAAATACAAAGGAAAGGTCTCACTCAATTTCAGTAAAGAGAACGCAGGTGTGGTGCGCAGCTGTGAAGCACAGGTGCGAAGTGCAGGTGTGCAAATGACGAAAACCGAACACGCCCGAAGTAGTAACGAACGTCACTAACTCGGCAGTATCGAGATCGAGCGTAGAGCGTGCAGCAGAAGGGACGACCGCTCACGTCAACGGTCCGATCGGAACTCCTTATTCATCGCCTATATTACGTCCATCGTAATTATCACTAAGGCAGCTTATTTTTTGAATAGCTGCGGATAATAGACGTTAATAAGTCAAATATTGATATGGCGCCAGACTGATGTGGAGTAGGTAAGTATTTATGATTATCTAGTTTTTTTTTCGATCTGAGCTCATACTCTCGGATTAAAATTGCAATGCCTGCATTCCATTTCAAATGAGCAAACAGTTTAACTGAATAAACATACAATTTTAAATTGATTATACATGATTAATTATTTGCATAAAATGGAACGTGCATGCAATTTATTTGTCTTCATATTTTCAATGCTGCTGAAAGGTAAATGACAAATGCAAACATAAAAATATAATGAATGGCCTGTTTCATTAAAATTTCGATTGTAATTATTTTTAAATCGATTTACATAAACATTTCGAGTATCCAGTATTTATAGCAATTGCATAAAATGATTAATGGGTTTTAAAAGTAAAACAAGGTTATGATGCAATATTGGACGCTATATTTACTATCGAGAAACATAGTGATATTTTTGAGATACATGTGTAATAATTTCTTGAAATGTAAGAACCCAAACTGTACCTAGTAAATAAGTATATTACGTTTTTAAATTAAAGGATAGGGTAGATTTATTTATTTATTTATACATTATGCCTTAAATACGCAATGGCGGACTTAATGCCGAAGGCATTCTCTACCAGTCAACCATTAGGTGATGCAGAGATAAATGTTGGTAGGTTTAAAAGGAGAAGTTTTTATGAAATTATGTTTAACCTATTTAATATAACAATATATAAATAACATATCAACACCGATATACTACATATATACAATACATACATATAACAACATCATACAAAAATTAAAAGTATAATAATTCAACATCAAGTATTAAATACAGCATTAACCAGATAATTCTGTTAACTGAGACTGGTAAAGCCGACGTACCCTGACTTTAAAACTGAAACGGTTAGATGACATCCTGATTTCATAAGGAAGCGCATTCCATAGGAGAATAGATTGGATAAAGAAAGAGGAATGTACAAGACCGGAATTATGGACAGGACAGCAAAGAATAAGATTATTAGAAGAGCGAAGGTTAAGGTCTTGATTAGAGCATAAAAACTGAAAATGTGGAGTTAAGTAATAGGGAGTGTTGGGGGAAAATAGAAGAGAATACAGAGTTGTCAGAGCCCGCAAACTTCGACGCTGGCGTATGGGCAACCAATTAAGCTCTGAACGATGGGTCGATACATGGTCATACTTACGAAGATTAAAAATAAATCGAATGCAATTGTTGAGTAATCTGTCAAGTTTGTTAAGAAGGTCAGCGTTCAGTTCGTATAAGCACACATCCCCATAGTCAATTATAGGAAATATTATAGATTGCACTAGCATGGTTTTCGTTTTAACTGGGAGAAAATTTTTCAGGCGATAAAAGGACTTTAGAGTACCGATCACTTTCTGACTAACCTTGGAAATATGAGTTCTCCAATCCAATGTGGCATCAATGTGTAAACCAAGGTCCTTTACGTCCGTACTAAACGGTATGACAAGACCACTGAATATAATCTGAGGCAGCGAGCTGAAGTCTATTCTGGTAATCATACGAGAGCTCCCTATTACAATTGCTTGACATTTGGAAGGATTAACTGATAAGCCAAACCTCTCGGACCAATCCTTTAAGGCATTTAGATCCCGGTTAATAGAATAGATTGCAGCTGATAGCGAATCTACTGCGGCCTGTGTGTATAATTGCAGGTCATCAGCATACAAATGATAGGTACATCGCAGTTCATGAGTTAAGAGGTTAATAAAGAGGGAAAAAAGAAGAGGTGAAAGTATACCACCCTGAGGGACGCCAGCACCAAGCTCACACCAATTAGACGTAGCCCCATCTATACGGACCGATTGTTTTCGTCCCTTTATGTATGAAGCGAACCATGCCAGTGCCTCTAATGAGATATTATAATGAGAAAGAATAGCCAGGAGAATGTCGTGACTAACAGTATTAAAGGCATTGGAAAAATCTACTAGAACCAGCACAGTAATCATTTTATTTTCCACTCCATTTCTCAAATCACTCCCACACTCACAGATTTGTCTCCTAGATTAGGGTAGACTCGATAGTCTTACGATTTCAATAAAATAAACCACGCTTTTAAACTGTAGGTGACTTTTGAGGCTGGTTATAGATAGTTATATGCTTACAGTAACTAATTAACATTGGTATTTTATCTCATAATATAAAAAAAATTAAAAAGACATTCATGAACACATACTTTTTTGTGTACTTTTTGAAACATATTTCTCAATTCATTGACAAGTAGTTGAAAATTGATTACATCCCACCGTTTCTGAAATTTGTCAGATTTGATCTTCGATCAACAATAACTAGATAAAGGGTCACGTACAAAATCGAAGCTAAAAGCTGTCCGCGTAAATATATAATTATGTGTAGCTATTTGGTTACTAAGAAAGGGAGAAAAAGTTTTAAAACAGTTTTAAGTTCAACTTAATTACAACCATGACACCTAGTAATAAAGTCACAAATGTTCAAAATATTACCTAATAATTACGATAAAATGAGCAAACCAATAAATTACTCCCCTCACAAATGAAAAGTCAACATAAACAACATTTAGTGTGAATTCAACCTTAACTCGCAATGAATAAAGTACTTTTTCCCGTTCTTGTGCGTGGTTGGAGAGCCTTGGCCAAACATTTATACCACAGGTATAAAATCGGTAATTTTGTTCAAAATTTGATATTATTTGTTAGTTTAAAGCTTAAAATATAACTCATTCAACATGTATTTAGCGAAAGTAAGATACTCCGGCCGTTAAATTGCTTTTTCGGATATTATTTTTGCATCTTTTGAATACACTGCGGCATGTGAAACGTACTTACATTGGCTGCGTTTGAAACTAAACTAAGGCGCTTCGCCCAACTCCTCCTGCCACCGTAGCCGGACCTGAGGGGATGGGCCGGGGGGCCCATCTCCTCATTGCACGGGTCCGGCAGACGAGGGGGGTAGCCGGTGTGTACCCGGTCTGTCCCTCTATAGGTAGGAGCCCGGCGGTCACCTTCCGCCGGGCGGACCGTGGGGGCGGCTCTACAAGGTTGATTAGCTTGAACGATCCCTTGCCGCCCCCACAAAACGGTCTGTCGGTGCACCGTGGGGTTTTAGTCCGTGCGACTCGGACATAACCCACCCTCTCCCCCGGGAGGGTGGCGTATCCATAAGGGATTTCCCCACGTTAAAAAAAAAAAAAGCTTACATAGGTCACGAATTGCATGTATCAGGCAACAGCCAAAACCGAGGTGTGCCGTGTACCCTTGAGCTAGTTGTCAAAATAAAATCGGCGGAGTGCCTCAAGCGCTCGCCTTTGTAGTCCGGTGAAGCTATTAAGACCGTGCTTGGTCAATAGCGTAGTCAGTTCGAAAAAAAAAACAACTACATACAAAAAAAGAAGTTTAATACTAAGAAAAGTCACTTAAAACAAGCAGTTTTTTATGTATTTATTGTTATATTTATAAAATAAAAATTCAAACAATGTATGTTCTATACTCAAATATATTGAAGATATAAAGAAATGATCATTGTGATATTAGCGTAACTGCCTGATTCTCCGAATACAATAAACGTTTAAAACGAAAAAATTTAGAAAAAGATACTATCAAATATTAGTAAACTACGCCTCACTCTATGGTTGGGTATCTCGAATTTGAGAGGAGGACTATTAAACTTCTGGTAATGATATTTTTTGTCCGTAATAAATTTATTTTGACCATGACTAGTATAATATTCACATAATAGAATGATTAAAGTTTTGATTCCATTTGAAATATAGGGTCTAAAAGCGCTAGTTGTTTCTCTCAGAAAAAATCCATGGCTACCTATTCCGAAGTTACTGTAATAGAAAAACACGACTGTGGTAAATTGTATACATTAAATTAATATTGACTTCCTTATAATGTCAGTTGTTTTTATACTCTTACATTGGTAATTTGATTGCAAGTTATGTTTGCAAAAACGTTTATTGTATCCGCATTATTTACGTACGGCAATCGTTTAGAAATAATATAACTTCATTGCAAATATTTCACAAAGAGCTCATCAGTACGTAATTGTTCAGTATTTTGTTATTCTTTTTTTACTGGCCGTTAAAGTGCTGTAATTTTATTATTATTATATGATAACTCTAACCATGGTAATCAATTAATATTTTAAAGACATGAAGTCATTAAATCGTTGGCAATTTTTACTTGATACGCGTATAGTTAATTTGAAAGTAGTTATTTAATGCGGGGTGGTAGGGTTTTAAAGCCCGACTGAGTCGCGACCACCATGCATGTAGCGAAAAAGCCCGTAATAGTGATTCGTTTTGCACGTCGCGTTTCGGGATCAGCTCATGCATATCTAGTAGCGAATGACTTTCGCCGTGGCTCGAGTACCGGTGAGATGATTAACACTGGTCACCTCTGGACACGAACGGAGGTTGTTCGCTCACACAGGCCGGCATGACAGCGGCGACCAGCGAGGGATAATGCATTTCTCGGTAGTCGCCATTGTTTTTGGATTGTACTGTGCTCACCATCAGGCACAGAACAAAGACACTTTGCTGTACAACAATAAAAAAAAATACAGTTTATTTTTTCATAAAGAATATTGTATAAAAATTAGTATACTCTTACCACATATAGTATGTACTCGTTAAAAGTAATACAATAGAGTTTTTGTTCCGCCCAGCGGAAATGCAAAGTAGCATGTAACCAAGTACTCGATGGATTTCGCAAAGTAACGCCTTTAATCAAATTACTAACATTTCTTTATGATGTCGTCGCGGTGCTGAATATTTTGGTATGTGAAACACTACCAACCAACCAAACCATATCATTACATAGTATAAAACAAAGTCCCCTACCGCGTCTGTCTGTCTGTCTGTTCGCGATAAACTCAAAAACTACTGAACGGATTTTCATGTAGTTTTCACCAGTGGGTAAAATGATTTATGAGGAAGGTTTTAGTATATAATTTGTCAATGATTTTTTTTATATTCCGGGCGGGATGACGTCTGCCGGGCCCGCTAGTAAATAATAAAAACAATTAACGTCTAACTTGCATATGTGTACAAATTAGCTTATCTCTATTTCAGACTAACTGATATACGTGACTTCGTCCGTGTTGTTTATTATTTTAACAATATATTTTATCTATAGAGAAGAAAAAAAAAATCAAAAATAAAGCAATAATAATATTTGTTTACAAAATATTTATCCGTTTATTTACCTTTTCCTGTGCAACACACCGCTTGCTCCACTTCTCCACAATAAGAAATTACATAACTGAACACGTAATGCATGTAAAGATCGTAGTTAGTTGAAATTTTAATGACTTTATATTCTCGTGATATTATTTTTATATAAGGACCAAGTGTGTAAGAGCTAACGGAAAAAAATAATCGTAATCTATCCAGTAGTTTTTGCGTGATGACCGTACAACAGTAGACCTCTATTATTTTATGTAGATAGAAGAAGATATAAAAATAAGAGGGATAAAGAACAGTTTAATGATAAAAATAAAATACAGTTAAATAATAAAACTAAAGGAATAATATTTATGAAGGTGTGACTTGGCAGAGAACTGCGGTGTTCTCTTATATTCCTTAATCTTGATTATTACGTTTGTGCAGAACTTCCCTTTTAGTTTTTATTACTTAACGGACGTGTCAAGATTTTAACTGACTTAAAAAATACGTTATATTTTTCGTATACCTTATATTATAATAAATAAATAATAAATTCAGCCTGTAAGAGACCCACTGCAGGGCCATAATCCTCTTCCCGAAGGAAGGTATATACGTAATCACCACGCCAGCCCACGACGTATTGGCGATTTCAAACTCTGAGAAATCCACAGTTCTATATTTTTCCCACATACAGTAGTACTACAAGAACATTTCTCAGGTTCAGGGTTTCCTCACGATGTTTTCCTTCACCGTCACTCGATAGTGTTACCAATTTGATATATTAGAATGTACATAATTATCTCAGAAACTACACTATGTTATAATCCCTTTCGCCGGTTTAAAATATACAATTATGGAAAGGCTTAATATATAAAAAATTAAGTTAACATTTTTAATATAATATTTGCTGTATATGTAAATATATGAATTATATTTAAATGAGTGACATATATACCATAACTTATTTATTAAAATATTACTACACGTAATAAATTTTGTAACTACTAAAATTAACACTATTTTTAAAACTATAACTATTTATCTTTCAAGTGTAATACGTAGTAGGTACTCTGTATTTCTAGTTTAAAGCCTAGAATAGATGTAAAATGGAAACCGTATATCGAAATCTATAAGATAAAGTAATTTTTGTAATGCATTCGACTGCAATATAAGTATGTGATAGCTGATAACTCGCATAAGTAGCAAAATTTGTGTTTTCACATAATTCAGCTCTCAGGCAACGATGATAACCGCGTATTTCCCCAAATGAATCAACCGATTAATTTACTATTTATAATCTTCATAACATGTGTTAACAATAACGCGTTCTCCTTTTAAATAAATTTGCATTGTTGATGAGATATGGTCAAGTGTGATTGTTATTAGACTCGTGTTACCACGTAATCCCACACAATCGCTCGTCAGGTTTTCCACTCATACAACGCATAAGACAGATATGATCTAATTAATCCACCTTATAAGTACATGAATTATATAGGTAGTAGGATTCTCAAAGGCACGAGCGCAGGAAGAAACATTGCAACAACCCGTCTCGACCTACATTGATAACGGTTACTCGGTGTCTACAAACAAGCTACGTGCATCGAGAAAATTGATAAATAGCACGTTCAAACACACGTAAGGTATTTATTATCTCCACATATTAGTTATATGGTTACACAGCGACGCGTGATGTTACTGCTTCGTAAAGCGTAATTGGAGTAATCATTCGGACCCACCTCATAGCTGGAAGAATTACCTTGTACTTCTAATACTCTGTCAATATTAAAATGTTGTGTAAATTACATATTTTTATAACAGGTTTTGAAAAATCATAACTGTAACGCGAGTGAATATGAATCTTATCCATTCTATTATATCATTATGTTTTATAAATATTTAGGTGATTTAATTGTTGTTTATGTTCTTTGTTATTTATCATATTTTGTATTACATTTGTTGTATTAGATTTTTCAGATGTGTAAGTACTTTGTCAATATTAATATATGTAAATCACATATTGTATATCAAGTTTTGAAAAATCATAACTGTAACGAGAATGAATATGAATCTTATCCATTCTATTATATCATTTTGTTTTATAACTATTTAGATGATTTAATCGTTTTATTTTCTTTTGTTATTTATCAGTTTTTTGTATTATATTTGTTGTATTACATTTTTCAGATTTGTAAGTACTTTGTGAATATTAAAATGTTATGTAAATTACATATTTTTATAACAGGTTTTGAAAAATCATTACTGTAAGGTGAATGAATATGAATCTTATCCATTCTATTATGTTATTATGTTTTATAACTATTTAGATGATTTAATCGTTTATTTTCTTATGTTATTTTTCACTTTTTGGTATTACATTTTTTTGATTTGTTCTTTAAAGTGATTGTAAATAGCGTACGTTTTCTAGTTATAAATATTAACTCGTTCTTGGGCCTAAGTTTTTTAACATCCTGATATCTCTGTTCCGTTTTGATTGCTTTTTTGTCACTTACCACAAATATAGGTAATTAGCGTCAAAGTAATCTTATTTTACTTTTTTTAGTATGAAATACCAAATTTACAAAAAAACTCGTCGAGAAACCAATTATTAACACTATATGTGTGTAAACTATACTGTTATAGATATACATATAACTCTAATATTACATTACAGTTAAATTTTAATAATCAGTCCTCATACAAAATTTCAATGCTATTTATGGAAGGAATCTCTTGTCTTTTAAATTGCATACATAAATACATAATACTTATACTTAGGTTCGTTAGCGCATGTTGTGTAAGGTATTACTACTTTAAAAAAACCGTTATTGCCCCTTTTGCCAGTCAGTTATTCTGTTATACATCGCTGCTTAAAAAGAAAAGGTTTAATTCGAAACCTACGGTTTTCGATTTTTCACCAAAAAGTAAATTAACGTTGTCAGAAAAATACGTCCAACTCAACAGCCACTTCAATACGATCAAAACTATGAAAACAATTGACTATTGTTCTCTTTTTGATGTAACTTAAAAACTTAGTCTCGGAAGATGTTAATAAAATGAAATAAAACGGAATAATTCGATGTTTTCATAAAAAGTAATTATCTTATTAACTTTAATTTACTAAACGAAATGCATAACTACAGTTTATGTTACTTTATTTATAAACATGTAGACACGTGGTTTTTTTGGTAACATTGCGAATTAATTCAGTTTTATGTTAATTATCGTAGTGCGTTAGTAGCTTCTCCGTCTCTATTGAAATTACGTTATGACATATTTTATAAAAAAAATTGAATTAACTATTATATTATATGATTTTTTTTATTAAATGCTCATCTATACTGCAGATGATGATATTTTCAACAACGACCAAATAGCAATTACACTACTTATCCCTTCTTTTGGAAACTGTCTTAAAGCGCTTTTATTTATTTCTAAGATAAAGTTAAGTCGAAAGTGTAAACGTGGTCAAACGCATTTTCCTACAAAATAGTATTTTTGTGTAACTTCTTTTTTTGATTAATCGTGCGACGTGTAAATATATAATAAAGCGTCGAATATAATTACTTAATAAGGAACGCGTATGAAACCGCAAAACAATGTTACTATTAGATAAGATTATATCATAAGACTCATAATATTAGTTGCAGATATAAGACCGGATCCACGAAATACCTATAGCGATCAGTAAGTTAGAAAAATACGAAACATTTTAATTATAGATTAAAGTAACACGAATTTGTAAACAAAAAATACATTCCATCTATTTATATCCGTGTGGTAAAGCTTTGTTTGTTGGTTTCAGTCACGTATTCTTTGTTTTATCAGTGATACGCCATTATAACAACTCAGTGAAGGCTGATTGCACAGCGGTACCATTGAAAGTGGCACAGTCTTCAATCTGATAAGGAATAGTATATATTTATATACGTGTATAAATCAAAGAATATAGAATCATAAATAAAAGCATTGAAGGTGATACAGCCAATTTATCGGTCGTAAGGTATCGCTCGGCTGTCAATGTTGGTTGCGAGTAAAAACAATATAATTCAAAAGAAAACTTTTAGTACAATATTCCAATTCGTAAATCGATTTCGTGTAATTATTATAATAGTTGTACAAGTGACGAGTAGTTAAGTTAAAAATAGGTAGATAAAATAAAATCGCCGGTTATACGAGAACTGGGTTTTTACTTACATATTTATCAGGTTATCTGAGGTACAGAGAAAATATTACTTAAACAATAAATTAATTGTTATTCCCTTAAAGATACACAAACAACAGTCTGCGAATAAACTATGACGTAAAACTTAATAGCCGTAAAATCCTTATGATATTATAAATGACAAAGTGTGTTTGTTCTGCTTTTACCGAACATCATGAAATTTTGTAAACACGTTGCTAATTAGAGGTAAAGATAAGGATATAGGGTTCCATTAAAAAAATGCTGCTCCCGAGACCGATGTTACATGTACATTAACGCGAGCGAATAGGCTTAGCGCCATCTAGCGGCGAGTTATAGTAGTATGGATAGAATAAAAACTTTTCTCACGAAAAATATTTAGATGTCACAGCTTTCGTGGTGATCAGGATTGTGTTAAAGTATATTGATCACAAATATACGAATAACCATTTTTATACCATTCAGAAGATTCATTACTTTCATCAGATATAACAATATGAGACAGCATATTTATGAAACTTGTGATCATATTTTTTTTTTTTATAGTAGCACGGCAAAATGCCTGCACTGCGCCTGATGGTAAGCACAGTACAATCCAAAAACAACGGCAACCACCGAGTGATATACTATCCATCGCCGGTCGCCGCTGTCATGCCGGCCTGCGAAAAGCTGGATATGCACAGACTGATCCAGAAACACGACTCGCGAAAGCGAATCACTATGACGGGCTTTTTCGCCATATACATGGTGGTTGCGACCCAGTCAGGCTGTAAAACTCTACCACCCCGCTTTCGCCATTGTCTCGTTCGTTATTCAGCAGGGTGCACCACGTGCAGTTGAGGTTGGCTTGGGTGTCTCAAGTCTTAGATGTTATTTGACACCCCTTACACTTATTTATTACAAGTTGTCTCCGCTGTATTATATGTATGTATAGTATAAATATTGCAATTTTGAAATTAAAATCATTCAGATGACATTCTCATCACACTCACTACCACTGGTTTAAATTGTAGTTGTCACTTTTAAACACAGTTTTTATGTAAGAAATTACAAAAAATACTTTAAAAAAAAAGACGAAATATATAAAAAAAACATTTGAGTCTCAACTACAGCGCCGCCTATCGGTTTCAACTATAACTAAAAACTAAATAGTTGACCAAATAAGTCCCAAAAATGTTGAAATGCCAGCGATCCATCCACAAAAAGACGAAATACAGCCGCGCACACACACTAGAATGTTACATATTCAAAATAATAAAATTAGCGCTACTTTCCATCATTAAAAAACATCTTTTTATGATATTTATAATAGCAAAGATAAGTAATTGAACTGTAAATAAATGAAGCAATGAAATATTATTCAAATTCATGCAACTTCAGAAGTATAGAGAATATTAATATTTATTAAGCAGTCACCTCTGGGTATAAAAGATATGATTGTCGTGATGTAAATTATATATCGAGGCTTATAGTAAAATTTAATAGAGAATTGTTATAATAATTTGCATTGCCATTGCCCTCGTGACAGTTAGAAACATCTGTATTGTGTTTCAGTGAAGCTGCTTATAAATCTATACAAAGAAAATAATAGAACTGTTGTGCTCGCCTCATAGATTGAATGCTACTACTGAATAGATTTCTACCATTTTTTAAGTTTTAGTACTTCGATATTTCATCTTCATTTACCATAATGTTATTAAAGTTGTAAGAAATTACTATCTTTATAAGTACTACGCGTCCAGTGATGTCTATTTTCTTGACATGAAGAAGACGCCAAGCGGTATGTTGCGCATGTCCAGGACAACTCTCAGCTAGTATCATATAATTACATATATTTGCTAAATTAATTGCAATGTAAAAAGGTTCAGGAAATTGTCTATCACGAGCTGTATTTTTAAATGAATATGAAACTGTTTTACAAACTTTATTAATTCCTAAGATTGTTAGTTTCACCTATTCAAAAATGTTACAACGGTCAGTCTAAAGCTGCTTACATCTAGTGTGTTCTAGTAACGTTCAACAGTGTCGTTAGTCCACCTTATGGCGGTTCTACACACGCTGCGTATACCATAACTATCGCATATTAACGGCCAGGCATTGCTATTGACTTAACCAGGCTTTTTATAGGAATATCTGTATTCATAAAAATGTGGTTACGTTTTTTTTTAATTTTGTGTTTGATGTCTATTATAAACGCAATTGACCACGAATATGATGTTGTAAATGTTTAACTTAAAAAGAGTTTAACCGATGTTGATGAAATTTTGCACATGAGAAGTTTATGGTAGTAGTTATAATAGTTATAGTAATAAAAATAACGAAAATTATTAATAGAAAGTGTAAACAAACATAACAAACATAGTTTTTCTTTTGAACCAATTTTGATAAAATTTTGTACACGGGAAGTATATGATGCATATATATTTTTATACCAGGTGAAAGGTTAAACGCTTAATAAACAACGAAAAAACCTAAGTTAAAGTTTGTTCTAAGACTTTCAAAAGTATAAACACAATTATAATAAATCCAGGTGCAATGACCGGTGTCGAAAGCTACAATGGGCGACCCGGAGTTCATAACTTTCGTTAATAAAACGGACAATAAACCCTTTTGTTTTGTTCCTTACGTTCCCACGATCCCTTTCAAGTGAAAGTGAAATCACCCGACAGTTATTGATACTGTGTTTTAACATAGACGCGTAGAGTATTGCGTATAATTTTTGTATTTTTATAGATAATTAGGTCAAATATTAATCACCTATTTTTCTCTTAATTTAGAACGAGAATCGAGTGCTGAGTATCCTCCATAAATATTGCTACTGTCTAAACATTCAACCTGTATATTATAGTATTTTATTAATATGAGTATAATCGTATTTTTTTTATTAATTATAACCATTCTTATATATGCACATTTTACTGGTACGAATTAAAGTAACAAGTAGAAAATAATTAACGTTTAAAAATGCGCGCGGATCTGCGGGCAGATGCTAGTCTTTATATATAAATTTCTTCTGTACGTGGGTATGTCACTGAACTCCTCCTAAACGGCTGGACCGATTGTATTGAAATTTTGTGTGCGTGTTCGAGATGTTTAGATTCACAATTGAACCCGGTAGGTGACGCTGCGGTGGAATTATAGATTTTAAAAAATATTATCAAGGCAGGATAACGCCGCTAATAATAATATAAATGAGCAAACGCAACGTACTACAAGCGATCGGAAAAAAAGAGAAACTATATGATAAACAAAAAGATAAACAAATATGTATGTTTATAATATGATTTATCTTGAATTGTTTACAAAACAACTTGTTTACTTAAAGTCAAGAATTTTTATCGTCTTCCTTTCTCGACAGAATATTGTTTCTATGAATTCCGATGGGTGATAAAAATATGTAACTTCTTATAAGTATATTTACCGAATATAAAATATGTGATAATGGGATTATATAATTAAACCTAAGTAAAAACATGTGGCAATAATATTTGCCTATCTCGTTAAATTCTTTCCTTATGACGTCTAAACATACCAAGCAATATAACACAATACTTGTGTAATCCTTTCTAGATAATTCGACCACTAAACCGCAGCTGTAACACTCGACGCATCGTTATAGTGTTCAATGTTACCAAGTAATTCTAATTATACTAATAATACATGTCTATCTGAACGCTCGAGAAATTTCTTGTTGTATATAACGATGAATATTCCAATATATAAACTACTAAATGTGCTCGGTCCGTTTTTAAGATGTTAAAAAGAAACTATATATTACGTTCTATTTATTCTACCTCTTACCTGAGTTCTTTGCCAAACTTGATTATAATCAATTTAAGTGTGATTGAAAATGAAATTCAAATTCAAAATGAGCTAAATTCAATTGTAATCGTACATATAACATATTTCATTTCTTTAATATTCCCAGTTTTTATACACTGATAACGATGTTCAAATATTGCCGTTCAATAAGGTTTTTAGTTTCTTTTTGATCTTTATATTTTGCGTGTACATAATTTAAAGATTCTGAAAAATAACGAACTTAATAATTAAGAACGGTTAAAGTTGGATTTTGCTAATTTTAAGATGTAACGGCACAAATATATTTATATCGGATACTGAATTAGTGTTGTCATTGAATATTTAGGCCATATTTCGGGATCACGTTGGTCCCTCAAAACTTAATCCGAACTAAAAAAAAATCTTTCAATAATATACTTGAAAGAGGATGTTTCAACATAATTTGTTAAAAAAATCTTTAATCCGCAATATAGAACTGCGTTTTTATTTCATTAGAAATTTAACTTTTATTTATACTTAAAATGCTACTTTTGAAAACTGTGTAATGTAACTATAAATTATTTCAAAGATATATATTTTTTATAATTTTATTAAACTTATTAATATTGGATTTAATTATCTATTACCACTACATAATAATAGAATCCAGAGAGTAGTATTACCATTATTATGACTTAATTTCAAAACATTACCAATGTATATACCGGGGATTCCACTCCCGTATACAATGTAAGGTTGTTTGAGTTACATACATTACTGATGAAAGTCTTAGTCAGTGATAAATCAGTTATATTATTCGCAAAGGGTGATGGCGTCACGGGCGAAACGTAATCAAATTTTAATGAATCATGAGCTTTTACAAGCGATGCACCGATAAGCGCGGTATCCTGCGTGTGTGATATCACAGCGAGTTTCTCGACGCAGCGGACCCACGTGTTTGTGAAGTTATTGATGGGATCAGTGGGCGCATAATAACTGGTCCGGCAGAACGAAATGTTCAGTCACTGATTGCTCACAACGGGGAGCGCGTGTCGCCGGCTATCACGAAACAGTGTTGCGCGAGAGCATACACGATAAAACGAAATTATATCCATTCATAATTTACTGACTCTTTAATAATAAATTATTAAGAGACTAGTGGACTAAACGCAGTGCCTGTGCATCATTGGATGAGTTGTCCTAAAGAGCTGAAATATCTACGAGTGCAGGTGCAATGTTTATTTTATTTGTTTTGTTTTTATGTTGGTACGTTTAGTAGAAATGTTATTATACATTGTTGAATGTTGTCATTCATTATTTTGTTATACGATCGATAATCGATATATGATATCGTATTTAAGGCTTTTTCTTGCCTTATAACTTTGATTGTTTCATGTGTAATATAGTATTTTGTAGGAGGTATACGTGCTGATGACGTAATGAGCAAGTTTGTTTACCAGGTTCTTATTTTGATGATGGGTTCGCAGACTTTTTTAATTATTATGAACAATATAAACAAACGTACACTATGTTAGTTTATGGATGTACGGACGTAATTAATATTTTGAGGTCACACTGGCATATTAGAATTATTTATTTTAGAAATACGTGTCTCAAAGTACCTAATTGTGTAATTGCACATAGGTATGCATTTGAGAGTTAGCAGTTTGGCACAGTTTCACATATGCATGGCGTCATGAATCATATATTGTTTCATATATTACAAAATATTGGGTCATTCGGATCGTAAAAGAAAACTATAATTTTGTTACTGCCATCGTGAGCACGTTAACTGGAGAATTTCTTTTTATAGATATTATCAAATATCTATGTACATCTCTGCCCACACTAACTTGTGTACACAAATATGAGCAAATAATAACCGATTTGATATAACCATATCTAATATATTTTCAACTATGTAACAATAATTGCAAGATGATGTCAATATGATACAAGCGTTTTTTTTTATAAACATCGTTAGTGTCTTGTTAGCGTTTTTACAGTATACCGACATGAGGAGGTCAGTTTACGACGTACAAGTATTTACATATTTGAATATGTTTACTCCATTTATATTATACTAAATGAAACTAATTAATGTAAGTATTTAAGAACAATATATATACGTAAATCTAACTAGTTACTTTACATTACATTTAACAGATGAAAAATTAACTTTTACGTTATAATAACGAATTGATGCATTTCTAACGGTATTAGACGATTATATAAAGTTAACTTACTATGTTACTATGTAAATACTAAATTACTATATCTGGAAGGTACGTAATATAATAAACATTATTAAGTTAATTTATAAATCAATAAGAAAATGAAAATTCAGTTATAATGTTTCAAAATTTATTTTAGTTTAGCAAAAATAAAATTTATAATTAATAATTAGAACATGGCAAATGAAAGAAAATTAAGTAAATTATAAATGATTTATGTAGATAATATTTTGATAATTTCCCGTTTCCCTATTCCATCCCCTATCTTCTATTCATTTATTGTGATAATTTTCAATTAAATATCTTTGTATCCCCTTCGGGACAACTATAACTGTCTTCGGGGCTTCCGGTGTAGTCCGGTGAAGTTATTAAGACCTTGCTAAGCCAATAGCGTAGTCAGTTTGAGACAAAAAAAAACGGGGCTTCTGGGGTATTCATCAAACGTTTGTAGTTTGTGCTCAGAATGACCAGTAAAGCAAGCTGTGTTATTTTTCGTTAGATATTAAAAGTTTACGTTTCATTAACAGCGTATTCCATAATACTATGTCATGTCAGTTTCATAATTCGTAGTTATTTCGCCGTTAAGCATTTGGCAAGTCCTTACGTACGAGAATACTAAGGAAAACGAAATGAATACCTACCAAACTGATTTATATTAAACTCCAGTTAATTACTTACCGAGTTAACATAATTGATAATATAATTAATTTTGAAAATAAAATTCTTTTGAACGTTAAATGTGGACTACAATCTTGATCATAATGTGAATACATAACGTTAATTAGGTACATTAAAAAAATCTTTGTAACATTCTTTTACAAGATTATTTTAATATTTATTACTTTTAATTCTCTAAGGAAAAAAAATGAACTTTTGCAATTTCGGGTTATAAGCCATCGTATCGACTAATAAACACGTCAAGTTCATGGCGTATTTTTTTTCTTAATTAAACGTTTAATAAACAGACAGGGCATTATTTTCTCAAATTATTTCATGGTATGTACATTTGTATATATGCAAATCTGTCCTGTGTATTATATAAACCTCCTTTTCGGAGTGCAAATATTATATACAAAATATTATATATTTATTATACCACAAAATCCATTCAGTAGTTTTTGAGTTTATCGCGATGTATATCGGCTATGTAATGATATATATTAGTAGTATGTAGTATCTATATATTAATACGTGAATCCCAAACTTTGTATCCCTTTTTGAGAGAAATGCGCGAACGGATGAACGTGAAACTTGGCATAGTTAAAGTTTATATGGAGGAGAAGTGCAGAAAGCTATTTATTTTATATAAAATGCATTAGAAGTATATTAAATTAATTAAAATATGCATTACTCACACTACTGCTTCAATTTTACACAACATATACACACATGTAAATAAAAAAGACACTTTTGACATCTGTCAATAAAGCACTTCAAAAAAGGTTGTGAAGGAGGTTGCTATGCACGACGTATTATTTTACTCTTACGTTCCAATTACCCTTTTTCATTCTACATTCAACAATGATATTAATCCTAATAAAAATCAAACTTTAAAAAATCAATGAACTATGGTCGAATGTCGACCATTGGGCACCCACTAGTATAATTAAAAGCACGTAATATCGTTCGAAGTGTAGGCAGTTCTATTTATAAACGCAGTCCACTCAATTGTTAAAAAGAGGTCGGGGTGCAAAATCCAGGATGTTATAGTGCCAGTACTGAAGGAAGTGCGTTGTTAACGGTCCGTGGCGACAGGACCCGTTCTGCTCTATTGATTAATTCAAATGATTTTATTGCATAATGGCCACTGTGTGAATTGGTCAGCTAGATACAAAGATCGACATCATTATTAACGCGCTTCTAGAACTTTCATCAAATATATGTAACTCATGTGGTTAACAGATGTTTAGAACTGGTTATTACCATTAGGGCCATATTACAAATGTAATTTGCTGATACGTGGATATGTAACAACACTATATAAAAATGAAAGTCTCCTTTTCTACTTATTTGAACTTTATAACCTCTTTTTCACCATTTCTTAAAGAAAATGTAATTATCGAGCAGAAACTTTTTTTTTCTCGAACTGACTACGCTATTGACCTGGCAGGGTCTTTACAGCTTCACCGGACAAGCAGAAACTTAGATTAGCATTATGTTGTTGTTTATGTTTATTTTATATCATAGGAGAAAAACGAACAGTTGGGTCACCTGATCGGAGAGTGATCACCATAGACACTAGCAAAACCAGGGGAGTCGCAATTTTTTTTTAATTACATAAAAAATCACGTAATTAAAACGTATGTTAAATATATTCATTACTTAATAATACGATTTTAATTTTGAGTAATGCCATTGATTATAACTATAGGTACGTTCTGTACTCTGTTTTATGCGTTACAATGACTTTACGTTTGGTAACCGTCTTTATGTACCGCAATATAAATATTACTTCAAAACATTACAAAAACTAAAATCTCATCGTATTTTAATAAGATTTTATATAACTTGAAAAATATCGTTTTAGAAAATATATATTCATATTTTAATATAATAAAACCGCGGGCAGAACTAGATTTAAATGTAACTTATATTACAAGAAATTTAAATGTGTACGAAAAGTATGTTTGAAGTTATTCCAAATCTCATAGGTTATAAAAATATCTAAATTATTTAAGACGCATAAAGATATCTCTAAATATTGTTTCTTTTTTCAATATCAACTGATTGTGATGAAATATTTTACATAAGTTGCATACACAATTTCAAAACTGATAAGAATTGTCAATAATACATGTAGAAATTAAAAAAAAAAAAGAAATTAAAAAAAAACTGTGTTATAACCGTTATTTTTAAACATACTAATTTTTTTTTTTAAAGTGAAATTTTGTTTATAACAGAACTTATATCGTATGGTATAAAGATGATCAACAAGGCATATTATACTTAAACGTTGGCTTCTCTCATAGTCAAAGCATGACCCCGTAGGCTGGCACTATACACGGAAGAGGTTAATCATAGAGTCGCGGGATATAACGTCTACTAAATCTACTAATATAATGTGTTGGCACGTATATGTTATGCGTTCAACAAACGTAGTATATCTATCGATCTATACATGTAATAACAATGTAAATCTAACGTGTCCGAAATTTTCAATTTTCGTAAAGAATAATAGTATGTCTAGAAATAAGTAGAAAAAAATAGCGGCGTTTTAAATTGTAAGCAAAAAAAAACAAATGATAGAAATGAAACTTAAGTAAATCAACAAAAGATGAATATATATAACAAGGGTAGGATAATTACAAAGTTTATTTGTTTAAAAATGAATTTATTATTTAGCACAACAAGATATAAAAATACTCACAAACACTGTTAAATAATAACACACCACGCTGACTTCTTACTAAAAAGCTGTAATACGCAGCCGCATACAGTGCAGTAGTATTAGCTTACGTACTTTTCACATATACTAACATACGTTAAATGCTCAAATACAAGTAAGTATGAAACAGTGTGTAATATACATGCACACCAAAATTTGCTTTTTCGCTCTGGCTCACTAATTTTTGTATTTGTGTCTCTTACCTGTCGTTTTTTCCGTTGCATCCGGTTTGAAATCACAACGATTCTAAAGAAGTTTCACTTCAATAAAATACATTTCAATCATTTTTAGAAATGTCTGTCTGTCTGTCTGTTTGTATAAACACGCATCGCTGCCAAAGTACTGAGTTCACAGAAAACTCTCATCGAGAAGATCATAAAGGATATCCTCGAGTATAACCTAGTCATTGTTTCATTAAAATCGGTCCACTCTATCAAAAGTTATTGTAATTTTAATAACGACGCGACTTAAGTACGAGAGAGAAGTAGATATATAAATGGACTTAATAGATTTAGATGATTTTATTAGGGACTGTTTTTTTACATTAGTTTCCACGCGGATGGAGTCGCGGGCACAGCTAGTATTACTATATAATAGTATTTCTCTCAAACTACAAAAAAAAGAAAGTGTATAAAAATCAGAGTCGACGGGGTCAAAGACATTTTCCATAATGTACTTACAATTTAAAACTAAACTAATTACCATGATTTAATGTGATTCTAGTAAAGTCGTTCCGTCTTAGACAGCTTTCTACTCTAGTTAAAATTAATTTGTTCAACGATAGTTTCCAAGCGATGGAGCATATCTTTTGTATTTATTTTCATCGTTGACATCATTCGTAATGGCTTGTTTTTACACAAAACCGAGGAATATTCCCCTACATAAACTTTAAACAAATAAGCCGTTGAGATGTCAAAATGTTTTGGTTGTTGAGGATTTTAATAATGGTTTCATTAAAACCTATATATAGAATAGGTAGCGTCGATATTTATATAGTACTAATATTATAAAGAGGTAAAGTTTGAGAGTTTGTGAGGTTAATCACAGGAACTACTAAACCGATCTTGAAAATTCTTTTACCAATAGAAAGCAACGTTATTTGTGAGTGTCATAGGCTATATATTAACCCGAAAAATAAAAAGACATTTTTGTGGTAGTCGAATTTGCAAAGTCGGAGAAAAACGGTCAAACGAAAACGTTTCTTACGAACGCTGCCTTAACGATGAGAGATATATTATTGAGTTCTAGAGGTAAAAGTTGTAGAGCTTAATAATGCCTATAAAAAGTCTAACTTTTATATTTAAAACATAAAAGTAGTTTTTTATAATAAAAAAACATTTAAATTGTTAAGTGATGACCATGGTCATATTATCAACAACAATTATGATTTCTTATCAATATGTAATGATATAATAACTGAACCACACCAAAGCGTGGCCGGGTCAGCTAGTTATGAATAAAATATACTTAATACTGGTTACTAATTTCATTACATATAACGCCATAGCGGGATGTAATCTATACATCTATAAAATTATAATGTCTCTTGTTTGTCAGACATTACAAGCCATTCGACCTGTTTGGACATAAAATTATTTGACAAATAGAGTGTCATATAAGGTTATATAATTATGTTCTTCCACTAAAGCTAACTTATAATTAGTAAACTGTTTGTAAGGGTCAAATAATAACGATAACATTATAATAAAAAAAATTAAAAACAGTACATTTTTTTTTTGCCCAAGTACGTATTTCCCATGTAAGAACAAAACATAAATCATACAAAAAAAAGATATCCTTCCTAGTTTCAATAAATTTAATGTTATGAAGTATGTATGAATTATTATTTATTCACAAACTCACACATTACGTTATAAATTGGTACAAAAATTTCAAGTACGATGACCATATAGGGCTTTAATTAATTTTGTACATACTTTGTATACAGTTAACATTATAACTTCTTATATCTTGTAGCTTTTAATTAAAATTAATATATATTTTGTCTCCACATATCTTGATAATTGTGAATACTATTTACTATAATACTAGGTGAATGAAATATATACTGCATATAATTGTCACATAATCTAAGTATAATTATTTATATTTTAATTGAATTAATATTATTTCTTACCTATTACAATTGTATATAAACCGCTCAACTTCGTTCCGCAAATAAACCTCAAACGTTATTACCCGGTGATCTAACCGGAAACGGATTTGGTCAAAGGTTACTAAGTTTGCTAATAGTGGTTGCCGGAGCGTGCTGTCGGTCGTGACGCCTACTTTTGCTAAGGATTTTTACCTAAAACTTTAGCCTGATCGCATGTAATAAATGGATTTTAGTAAAAGATTTTATTTATCCACGCACTATAATACTGAAATTGTTCAGAAAAGACAATATGTATAAAATCACAACATGACATCAGCCTGTAAAGAAACCTATGGCAGAACTATAGG
This sequence comes from Antheraea pernyi, assembly GCA_015888305.1. Lineage (NCBI taxonomy): Eukaryota > Metazoa > Arthropoda > Insecta > Lepidoptera > Saturniidae > Antheraea > Antheraea pernyi. Next base: position 108,219 of record MU159522.1, on the reverse strand, counting down.
TCTCTTCGCGGAGAAAGACATGGTATAATCACCACGTCAGCCCATGACGTATTGGTGATTTCAAACCCACTATATTTTCACACATACGATGGTACTACAAGAACACTTCTCAGGTTTCCTCACGATGTTCACCGTTGACCGACAGTATTACCATGGACGTTCGGGTATCGAACTGGTATTCCACTGGTCAAACCGCTTCACAAACAGGTGGCTTACTCTTGACGCTTTCGAGTTCTAAATCGAATCGAGTATCAGTCGATTTCATGCTATTTCGTACTCTTGAAATCAACACTAGCGCATAATCGTACTGTGGTTCAAATAGGAACTAACTTGGATCGACTTCGTCGTTAGGATCGAAAAATTGGTACTCTCCACACAATCTGACAGCTGTGGATCGAGTCGTTCAATCGAATATAGATGTCAAAATAGACGATTGACAAAAAGGTACTTTGTTAGGATCGAGTGAGATTATTTTAGTGTTTTATTGTGATATTTATTTAAAAATCTACATTATTATCGTTCACTTTGCAATACCAAACCAAATAAACACACATGCGTGAAGATATTTGCTAAATATAAGTCGATATAACAACTAGGTTATTAAAATTGAAATTCTCAAGGATTTCGAAGACATTATCGAAGAAACTCTAAGTATTCATAAATGTATTATACCCTACATGGATAAATCTGCAACATGATGATATTTCTATTAATAACAAGGTGAGTTGTAACATTTCAGTTTTCACATAAGATGTAGGTATATTTGTTTGCATCTACTCAATTTCTTTAATTAAGCCAATAAGCTGTATCTAAATCTCTCAGTGGTACTATAAAGGCATAAAAGGCCGGCCACAAATGTGAGTATATGTAATTTGATAAAAAAGTATATGAAGAATAGGATTGTAATTTACAGATTTTGGTTGCATCATTATTTTATGCTACTAAGATAAGACTAGAATCATAAACATCAAGGCGATTTTATAACTCAAAAGAATGTTTAGAAAGCGGACTAACTATTAAATATTTATAAAGTTACCTTTATCTCATGGATCAAGAATTATATATAAAAAATATAGGTTATATGGGTATAGGTTAAGTGATGGAGATAATTAACAATGGTTTTATATAAATCTTATGTTACTAAGCTTTACTCTTAAGTTGAGTTGTTGTGAGCTATCGTTTGTTTGATTACCATACCAAGTTTAGTTTGGTCTTCAAGTGGCTAATATCTGTATGTGTACCATAATGTATGCCAAATTTAAATTTATTTCATAGAAATTAAGTTTTTTATTTGTAACATGAATAGTTTTCTAATATAAGTTAGATATGTGTCACCCTGGTTATTTAATAATTAACAAGGCATTCAATAAAGGGTTATTAAATACAATTGATAAGTAGAAAAATTTACTATTGTTAATTCAAGATTATTGAAAAATTCTAACATACTAATAAATAACAATACATTGTTTTTTTAGATGATCCTGGTACCATCCTAAGAAGAATAAAAAAATACACTTATAGTAAATACACGAGTTGGATCTCTTAAAAAGGACAAAATCTTGTAAAGGATTATAACCAAATTGTTCTATGAGACATTGTGGTACAAGTAAAATTCCTGAAGGTTATTTAACTCATCATAGTGTCCAGTAACATTAGTGAATAGTAAATATATGCTGTGTTTTTTTTAAATTGT
>MU159522.1:75077-106297 GCA_015888305.1 Antheraea pernyi | reverse complement strand
ATATTAAATTGTAAGATACCAATTATCTGGCAAAGTTATATTTAGATGTCTAAATAGCTATATGTTAATAAAAGTAGAATATAACTTCATAACAATTCTCTCTTTAGCATATTTTAAATCTTTTCTTGATATATGTATACCTATGACATAAATCTATAGAAACTTTATACAAGAGTAGTAGTTTATATAACTGTTACTAACTCCTAATGTTAAAAAATATTACAAAAGAGATATTTTATTTGTGAAATATATTAGCACACAGATGAGAATCCATTATTTATAGTTCATATATGGTATTTATTAATGATGTTAAAGCTACACTACAAACAGAAAATATTACTTTAGTTTATGTCTGTAATGGTAATTGATTAATTATTGTTTGAATTTTAAGTATCTATTTTCATACTATATTAGTGCAATAATCATCACATTCAATAATCTATGTTGTGTATGATATTCGTAATCCATAAAAAATACACTTAACCTAAGAAACATCACAGTTGCTACGATTTTTATCCCGATATCGGACATGACAGAAAAGTTAATACTTATTAAACCATATAACTTTTAAAAAGAGTTGGAAAATGTACAATATACCTAATTAAAGAATGTAATATGTTTATAGGTATCTTTAAATGTATGTTCCTAAAAGATGAAGTTTTATATTAACACACGCATTGCATGAATATTCTCTTTTGCACAATTTAAATAATTTCTTTACATATATTATATGTAATATAAATCGATAGTCATATAATAAATACATCCCATAATTTTGTAAAACATTCCAATGTTTTGATATTTAATCTGACAGTCCGAAGCACAGATTACGGCAGACTTTATTCTGTGACACAGGCTAAAAAACATATTCTCAATATTAAAATCTTTACTTAAGCATGATTTTAATAGCTGTGATATATTTTTATAATATTTAACCTTATATAAATCATTACTCTAGCGTTATAAAGGTAGATAACACTACAAAAACTATGAATCAAGCTAAAAGATATAACAGTTTACTGTGACGTATTGTGTGTATACTATGACCGGATACACTTAACGACGACGTTATGAATCGATCGTGAAACGTTCTTGATCCTCGATTCGATTTGGCTCAAGAGTACCCTTTTAGATCGAGTTTGGATCAACATCAATTTCGAATCAGAAACAAAACCAAATTGAAATCAATTTCAAGAGTTAGACCCCAGGACTTACATTATTTATTTTGTAAAACAATTGAATAGGTACATGAGTGTGATAGAAGTCGATTTAGATGTCACTTATGTCCATTGTACTTTATTGTTAATTATTATTGTTCCAATGAACAGCGAGGACTAGATAACTGAATATCTCAGCGCCATAATTTAGAGCCCCGTCTTGTTGACCCACAGTCGTGAATGGATAAGGGCCAAGTTCATGCCTCCACTGTTCTTTGGTTAACATTGATTCTTGTCTATGCAATGTTGCAACAAACGTGAAAGTCACATTCGAATAGGAAAAGCTTTAAGTGGTAAAGATAAGAGAAATATGTTCAACGAATTGAATTAGAAACTAATAAAATTGTTATCTTAATTTAAACCTGTGAGCTGTGAGCGGTGGCCTTTATCGATCGAGCACACGATCATAAAGTAAGACGACGAATTGAAATAAATTAAGCCGCCGCCAACGAGAATTGGATCTCTGTATGAACATAAACATTTTGTGAGTATAAGGCGTAAGATATGATAAGAAGTTAAATAAAGGAAGGCAGACTTTGATTTCGCGTGGGTAGTCGTAACCGCAAGCGCCACAAAACTCATGTTACATTATATCGGAATGAAAACAATGCGTTCATTATTGAAAGCAAGTGATAAAGTCACCGTTTCGTTGTAACACTTATGTGTTCAAATAAAGATACTTGAGATTATTTTAGTATTAAAGGGAAGAACATACATGCTTATGATATTATTTATGTTCAATTGTTTTAGTCTTCGCTTTATTTTATTTATCAAAATGTTTAAATTTGTTTGACGATAAAATATCCTTTGTATTATATAACATTTCCTAGTAATATCTATATTTATTTATATGAAAATTTACAATTGTTAATCGTATATAATTAATTAAATGTTATTACACTACCTTATCTATTACATAATCTATTATGATTTGTTTGTCTTTTACTCTCTTAAAGTTTGTTTTCAAATTTCCCTAACTTTCTAACCATTTGTGTTACCTGTTGTAATAAATTTTACTCACGGTAAAGTACAATACAACTTTCTTATGATAATGTTATAGCGTTTACCTTTAATAGCACCGACAATGGCGTCTGCCTACATATACTAGAGATTTATATGTAATCCTGGACATGAGACGCCGTTTCAAATACCCTACCAGACGCGTTTCGAATTATGCGCTCAAGGATTTTTAATAACTTCACGCTTGTCTACTTAGTTATTCTTAATAATATTATAGAAATAGTTACAATAGATAGATTTTTTAAATAATAGTATATTGATGACTATAATAGTGTATAGTGTGGAACAAGAAAGATCGTGTCCTTGGCGAATACTTTGATATTCCGTACTAAAATTAATATAGAGTATCTACTTATATTTTAATATTAGTGATATTATTCGTTATAGTAAAATACTCCTCCGTTTATCACTTCTATTTTTGTAATTTACACATAAAAATGAATGATTAGTATCACATTAATACCTTAAAAACTTTTGCTAAGAGTCTTTACCAACATTGGATAAATATTCACATAGCTACACCTGATGACACACGCCAATATTTGATTTCACGTCGCCCTAAGCAAGTACGTAGGATCGGATTTCATTCACACCTCAAATGAATTTAAACCCAGACCGGTAGAATTCACAAGTATGCAAGATTAAATACAGTTCAGTAAAAGTTCATTATACCACCGCTATGACGTAAAATAAATACCGTTTAATAAATCGAAGATACAACGCATCGTGCTCTAAACATCGTAGGTAACTTGCTACTCATTATTCGCTTGCATTTTTTATAATAATAACACTTCAAAAGTAACTGTCGTATGAATTTATGATTCAGTGTATTAAAATATCGTGATCGTGCATACCACGGACCAATGGGCTGGCGCCTTGGTATTCTTAACGGTAATACGAGATGCCTAGGTCGGACTTACTTCAGACCGTCATGTTACTGATACGTACCTTATTAATGGTATAGACTGATAAACAAATACGGACTATGAAGTGTGGTCATGTGGGATCGTCAAGTTGTATATTCTTTTGTATAATATATACTTAAATAAAACTAGCTGACCCGGCCATGCGTTACTGTGGCTTTGATACAGAAAAAGTGAGGTTAGGTAGCAAATAGATTAACAGAATCCGTGTACCATAAAATAAATTGGAGTTGAAAAAGAAATTAAAGTTAAAACTTGGCGCCATCTATGAGATATCCATAACAGTCGGTCCTACCGTTTTCTATCAGCAAATGAATTTAAAGCGCCATCTTTTCGAGACTGATGAATCTTACAATTAATAACAATAATCAACATTGACAACATTTTAATTTGTACTTAAAAAAATATTGAGGCTATTAATGGAAATATAAATTATTATCGTATCTCTAAAGTAGGATCAAATTATACATAAATGCCAACTTTAATGAAGATCGGTTGAGTATTTTCGGGGTTCGTCGTGGACAAACATCATGTCATTGGATTTTTATATACATATTTAGAGATGATGGAGCTTAAGATAAAACTAAGAATGTGTATGTCAGAGGAAGTTTGAACAGTAATAAGTTAGCAAGGTGTGAGCATAGTATGAGAAGAGATGAAAGTCATGCAACTAGAAAAGTTTTGGGTATGAAGTTGGACGGATATAGGTATAGAGGAAGACCAAAAAAAGTATGGATGGATTACGTGAAAATTGAAAAATGATGTGCATAATTGGTGTGAATACTGAGATGACATCTGATAGAGGAAAGTGGAAAAGGAAAAAATGTTGTAGTGACCCAACTTAGAGGAAGAAGTGCATTGCCGTCGTCCGCACATCACTCAAAAACTACTAGATATATATCACATATTTTTATTAGTTTTACTTGTAGTCCGGTGAAGCTGCTAAGGCCTTCCTAGGCCAATAACGTAGTCGTTCGAAACAAAAAATAGTTTTACTTCATAGACGCTTGGTTCTTACCTAAAAAAAATAATTATTACGATATCTTCGCTTAGTATAAAGTTATTAAAGTTTTAATAAACTAATATGTTTATAATCACTACGCATTCAGTGATGTGTGATGAGGGCAAGCGGTGTGGTCAATAGAATTGAAGTGTCTCTTGTTTGTGCGAGCTACTTTCAGAAATAGCTAAACCGATTTTGACGAGACTTTTACGGGCAGATAGAAGAGTTTTCTGAATATTGTATACGGTAAATAGCTTTACGCTTTTCCTGAAAGTATAGTAACAGTGATAAAATTTTACAGAAGGTAAAATCGTTGAAAAGTTCGTAAATGTGAAGTAATGGTGACAAATGTCCAATTGGACAGATAAATAATAGTCCACAATAAATCTAAGTTGAAGAAAATAACAAAACAATTTATACAAGATCGTAGTTACTAGTTAGTTCGGTGTAAAATTGAAAATTACGTTTTGTTTACACGCACGGTTTGAACATTATCTTAGTAAACTCTAGATCTAAAATCTTTTGTCATTTCGGAGAAAAAAAGACGGTCAAGACCCACGAATTTGAGTTCGAACAGTTTTATTCTAAATCTAGTCTTTTTTTTTTATGTCATAGGTGGCAAACGAACAGTTGGGTCACCTGCTGTTAAGTGATCACCACCATCCATGCACACTAACACCCCCAGAGGAGTCGTCAGTGCGTTGCCATCTTTCGGAGGGAAGGGTTAGGGGAGGGAAAAGGAGAGGAGAGAGGAGAGGGGAGGGGAGATGGGTCTCCGGCGCTCTCACTGACCGAACGAAACGCAACAATGCAAGCACTGTTACTTCACGTCGGTTTTCTATGAGAGGGTGGTACTACCCCGGGCGAGCCGACCCATTCATGCTGAAACCAATAATAGTTTCAGCGTGGCTCTACCACCATTAACAGTCTAGTCACAACATTAAAATCTGTGTATAGTTTTAAAATTTTACCATTTTATTTTTTTAACGCCATATGCGTAACGAAATTAAAAATTTCTAACGTACTGTCTGTAGTAAATTTCAATATAGTCAAGACTACTATGACATGTCTTAAAATCTAAAAGAAGCACAATTAATAAATTAAAGTTACTTAAAATTCACTAAATATAATCAATCATTAATAATTGTGTTCTTTAAATTACTTTATACATTAAAATATCTATTAGGTACGTATACTAAACGATTCGTATCTGTAAATATTTGTGCAAAACTTCGCTAAAAGGGTAATGGAATCATTAAGAGGATGGATTTAACAATAAACCGTCAGCCAACTTTCGGTGTCGTAATCACAATAAATTCGGGGCAATGAAACTCACGTCCCAAAACAAAAATATATGTAATATCATACATCACTTTTATTACTCTAAAGTTTATATATTTCTTTAAACGAAGACAGCTTGGTTTAAAATAACTATCCTTATCATCGCTCAATTATCATATGACTAGCGCTAAAGAAAAGCTAATGTTATACCATCTAACTATATGTTAAAGAAGGACGTGGCCAGTGATAGGGCATCTCAAAAGTTTTATTGGTAAAATGTTAGGCCAGTGCAGCGTGATTTTGTTGTTTCCCAGTTTCAGTTGAATTAATAGGGCAATGCTGATAGACCATGTAAATATTAAACGTGGAAACTCAAACAAAATTCTAGTCCTATTTTCATTTATCTGGTAAACAGAACTGTTGATTTTTACAAAATTTAATTCACCATCAGGCTAGTCATTAAGCACGTGCCGTCTTTTGTAAACAGCTCTTGTCCGGGTATGATACTTTTGAAGACGGTAATAAAATATACAAAATAGGAATAAACATAAAGAAACCATTGATATTGTTGCGTGAGAAGTGGTAATTAATAAAATCTGTCCAAACTGTTTAATTAAGTTTAAATAGTAGTTCTCGTACGTATACCGCTTTTTTTATAACTAGATGTGACATTTATGGTAATTCTATTAAATTTACATCATAATCTTAAAGAGTTATGGTACATTACAAAATCAATACATTGCGGAGATTTTGTTTTCATTTTATTAGCCAGGGTTTAAAAAAAACTTTGTTGATGACTCTGCATTTCAATATTAACCACCGTGACATTACTCTGTGACCTGGTTCTGAATTAAATAATCCTTACATAACATCGTCCAGTCCAGCGACGCGACGCCGCGCTAAGTGACTGTTAGCGTGCACTCACAGTCCTACAGATAAAATCACGAACATACGACATGTATAATATTCTACATTTATTGACTGCTAGCAACAACCCACGTTCGTACGTGTTAACTATAATTTAAAAGATAATCATAATGCAGGCGAACAATCAAGAGAATGTTAACAAAATAAATACTAAGGTATAAAACATCAATAAGCATACATTTTTTTGTAACACCAAAGGGGGTTATTCTTCTGCATCTTGCAACATAGTGGGAATAAATATTTAGCATGTCAATATTTTTATATTAATATATGAAATATGTTTCTTATTGATGCTACTAAATAGTACTTCATGTCCAAAACATGCGTAGTTAGATTGTTTAAGCGATTGGCCTATTTATCTTAATAAGTATTTTATATCGATTTCCCTAACAAAATCCATTATTTAAATATATCATAAAAAAAAGTGTGTGTGTACTTATGTACACGAGTTAGAAGTTATACTTCATTGGCGTAACAAGATAATAAAAAATCTTTTCAAACATTTTATCTTTCGCCTTATTCTACGTTTGTAGAAAAAACGACACTAACAATAAAAAAGTTGACTATAGCTAACTTCAGGGTGTCGGTTTATCGTGACGTTGTGCACGTGCATCGTAAAAAATTACTCTCATCATTTTTCCCTAACGCGCCAAAAGAAGTATAACTTCAATAATAATATATCTTTAAAATATAAATTGAAATTAAATTTAAATTATTTCGTTTTGTATGCAACATGGTCGGCCGGTGCGAGCAAGTAAACAATATGGCACAACCTATACGTGTGAAAAGTGTTTGTAGTTGCTTACACTCTAAGTCACAATACGAAAAAATAATATTAATTTCGTTATAATATTATTTGTTACAAATCACAATATACCGAACAGGAAATTACCACAGAGCAATTATTAGATATTAATTTATACTTATATAATAATTAATATTATAAAGAGGTAAAGTTTGTGACGTTGTAGGGGATAATCTCAGGAACTACTAGTCCGATTTGAAAAATTCTTTCAGTGTTATATAGCTCATTTATCGAGGAAGGTTATAGGCTATATATCATCACGCTAATACCAATAGAGCGGAGCACCAATTAATAATATTACAAAATCGGTATTTTTTCCCCTTGAGAGCTTCCGCTGCGTATTAACGTTAGCCCAGAGCAACTATTCCACGCGAACGAAGTCACGGACAGAGGCTAGTATATTATACGAAGCGTTGAAGGTATGTAAAATATATGATCTTGTTATTATAAAACATCTCACAAAAGATTATATAATGTATGTCTATATTCTTACAATAAATTAAATTACTCTAAATTGATCGGTTTGTTTATAAAAGGATCACCTTACGAGATCGTTCGTATAAACGTACAAGTCACGGCAAAGAATGTAACGTCCTGAAATAAACGTGACCTGAGAGGGTTTTGGGAAAGGCGTCACACAAACCGATAATGTGAGTGCAGCCACAGAAATAAACAGTAACTGTTATAATGATGGATATATTTTACGGTTAAACCCGATTACTATGCTTCATTAATGAAACGAAATTAATATTGTTGCGTAGCGCGGTGACTCAGGCATTCTTCAAAAGGTTTTAAACAGAAATGACTTCATTTATAACTTTAACACGGTTCGTTTAAATAATTAGTAGGGTAAAAGAATCATTTGTTTCGAGTCTCTGATTGTTCTCAATTTGCGATAACAATTAATTTAGACAATAATAAGTTGCGTGGATTTAATTGATTACAAGTGTAGTCTTCGCCAAACTTTTTGACCGTTTGGCGCGTAGAAGACCAATTTAGATATAAATACTTATTATATCATAGATATATAAGGGATCATATATTATATTCTTGATAATTTAATGTATGTCCGCAAAAAATTAGATATGTTGGATCTAGTAAAAGACCAGCATAATTTAAATACTAGAAACAGCAACAAATTGGTCATTCCATGCTTCAGGCTCACTAAATCCAAAAACAGTTTTTTAGGTAATAGTGTTAGGTTTTATAATAAAGTCTCAAAACACATTACCGATTTGCCTGATAGTGAGTTCAAGAACCATGTCAAGCGGGTTTTAATATCTAAAGGCTATTATGGGGTGGATCAATACGTGAACGATTGTGACGTTTGGAAATGACGCCCCTCTCTGTGCATCCACTAATAACGAATGTAAATATTTATGTTAATGTAAAAATATATGACATGAAAAGATAAACCAGATCGAGTTTGTTGCCGGTTCTTCTCGATGACTGGGCTGTTTTCCGAACCGGTAGTAACTTTGACGTTCATAAGCGCCTTCTCAGGGCCTAAATTGAATAAAGGATATTTTGATTTTGATAATTTAAGTATATAATAATATTTTTAATAAAGACTACGTTTCAGGAATTCGATATTTTAACTCTGTTCTCTCATTATATTCTTAAGAATGTAATTAATGTACGGTAGTCCGGTGAAGCTGTTAAGACGTTGCTAGGTCAACAACGCAGTCATTTCGAGAAAAAAAAATGTAATTCTGCAAAAACTTTGATAATCTGGATTTTTTTTATTGTAGCGCAGCAAAGTGACTGTTCTGTGCCTGATGGTGATCACAGTATAATCCAAAAAGACCGACATAATGTAAATACTAGAAAAAATAACAAATTGGTCTCTCCAAGTTTCAGGCTCATTAAGACCAGTAACAGTTTTTTTAAGTAATATAGTGTTATATTTTATAACAAAGTCTCAAAACACATTACCGATTTCTTAATTAGTAAGTTCAAGTGTTATTCAAACCGATTTTAATACATAAAGGCTATTTATTACAGGGTGGATCAATATGTGAACGATGGTGAGGTCTGCAAGTGACTCCCCTCTGTGCATCCACCAAAAACGAATGTAACTTTACATATATGTATATTATGTTGGGATAATTAAAAAATATGTTATGTTTATGAAAAGATAAACCAGATCGAGTTTCTTGCCGGTTCTTCTCGATCACTGGGTTGTTTTCCGAACCGGTGGTAGTTTTGACGTTCATAAATGCCTTCTCAGGACCTAAATTCAGTAAAAATATTTTGATTTTACTATGATTTATATTAAAATCTCGACGATATTATACGCAAGTGCGAACTTATTACGGCTATGTTCCTAGCTGTCAAAAAGATTTCATAGAACACACATGTATACATCCGTTTTTTTATCCATTAATAACGAATCGATTTGTGACGTTAACCACTATTATTTGAACAAAAACATCTGTGTGTTATGTTTTTGAATGTAAATAGGTAAATACTTATTTCAATGACCTTGCCCATAAATTTCAAATAGTTGGCATTCAGCTGCTACCGCGCTTGCATGTGCAAGTATGTCTATATATTTAATATTGATTCATAAACAAACTTTCCTTATATGAATAAATATATAGGTCCATGTATTCTGAAAATGACTCAGCTTCAATAAAAGAGCAATATTATTTGTAAAATATCTCCAATTCCAGAGAATGACTGACATATTACGTGTCCTCGGTGGCATTGAATTTATCGAGTGTAATGGTTATTTATATTCTGGTGTATATCGATAAATTGGCATAAAAACAAACATTATACAGTGTTTCCTTTAGCGTGCATTTCTTATCATAACAAAGGCTACTATTAATCACTTATTATTAGCAACATCGTTATTCAAAATAAAGATTATGAACGTTTTATTTTAAGGAAAACATATTACATCATGTTTATCTAAATTATGTACCTGTGCAGTTTCTATAACATATTGTTTCACGTAAACACCTTACGAACGAGCGGTGTTTGATAGATCTAGATATAGTCGGCCAAGGTTGATTAATATACCTAGAAAATCAGGTAGCGTCACTGTTTGTTTGCATACCAATCTAGCATCATATTTGTTTAGAATCCATGTAGATTAATCACTATCAGATAAGAAAAACGCCTATTCAAAATTCTTTCTTCGCGCTATACAAATATTGCTTGTTATCTCTATATTTAATATCGTGACATTCGGTACTTTAAATATACTGGGTGACTGGTTATTCGTTAGCAATATTTTCACAGGATAATCAATACTTGATACTCGTTTTCAATCAATAAAAAATAGGTGCTTAATATTTGACCTAATTATCTAGAAAATAAAAAAAATATAGTCATCCTCTATCCGTCTATATTAAAGCACAGTGTCAAGGACCGACGGGTGTAGTAAAAGTGAAGTGAAAGTGAAGCCAACCAACTAACGAAGGATAATTTTTCGATGTTGAATAAACAAAATGGTTTATTGTCCATTTTATTATCGAAAGTTATAAACTCCAGGACGTCGCTCGCAGGTTTTGTCACCGGTCATTCAACCTAGGTTTATTTTAATTTGTACCCATGCTTTTGAGAGTCTTAGAACAAACTTTAACCTAGGTTCTTTTTGTTGTTTATTAGTATTTGTTTTGATATTATTATTTTATATGTGTAAATGTGACCATGAACTATCACACGAGTGAAGGTTGTCATTCTTTAAACAGTGACGGTGGTCACAGTTACACATTTATTTATATAGATAGATAGTATATATAGATAGTAAATTTATGGTGACTGTGACCATAAACTTTGCACGCATCATGCTAAAAGCACTGAATAGATTTCGATGATTTATATTTAGTTTTACTTCATAGATTCTAACTCTAACGGACAACATTGTTTACAAAGAAATTTTTGAAGCTAATTATATTTTTGCTTTCAATTTTTTTTATGTTTTTCCCCTATACATAGAAAACATTAAGAAATAAGATAATAAAAGAGCACAGACGAAATCACGGGTAATCAGACAATTTGTAATTAATGGAGAACATCTTCAGAAAAAGTTATGCCCAGCGTTGTTCTATAGATCATCAATTAATAGTAAACAGGCTGGAATATAGCCAGATATCATGAAATACATTATCTGTATGTATTTCAGGAAAAAACAAGCGCGGAATTTCCCAACACTTATACTCCATTACGAAGCCACAAACTCTTAGCATGAAACCATTTATAATTGCTATTACTGAGAAAATCTAGTTGACTGGATTGATTGAATCAAATGAACAAAACTGAATCTAAATTAATGTCGCAAATTATTATAATATATACAACGTTGTCCCGCCCTGATTATAAAAAAATCCTGGACAAATTATATACCAAAACGTTCCTCGTTAATCACTTTATCCACTGGTGAAAACCGCATAAAGATCCGTTGAGTAGTTTTTGAGTTTATCGCGAACAGACAGACAGACAGACGCGGTAGGGGACTTTGTTTTATACTATGTACAATATATAAAAGTTGCTTAAATTTTAGACAAATTTGTTTTTTTCTGTTAATATATTTGGAATCACAAACTGTTCAGATAGACCAAAAGTTTAAAATACTGTTACAGTAATGAAAAGAAACATATGATAAGGAGATTTTGGCGAGTTATAGACCTGTTATGTAGTGGATTTCGTATTTTATTCATCCATCTTGTATTATTTGACTCTAAATTTGGTAAAATGGGTGGTGTTTTACGTAATACAGTTCGGTTATTGTGCTCAAGTGAAGTGAATGGAAAATGATACCACGGACCATGAATTCTGAGATGCCACAAAAACTCCCTGGAAATTTCTAACAAGGGAACCACCATCTTGTTGGAACATTTATATAATCACACGACACTTATTGTTTAAAGTATGTTGTAATCTCCAATGAAACGAAACACTGACACTGGCAAATGCTTCTGCGGAGCCAAAATAAGAAAAAGAAGAACGTGTGTTAAATACGAGTTGATACTTTTCTATATACAAGGAGAGGGATCATAGAATTGAAGTTAACAATATCACATATCTGATATGATAAACCAAGCAATGGCAATATATATCTACTTATTGCAACTTGTAAACGAATGACTCACATTTTATAGCGCTTCTTTAAAGAATAGCGTAGTTGTGATAAACTATCATCAGTTGATAAGCCGATTAACATTCATAGCAAAGTGGGTGTGTAACAGGGCTCTAATTATGTTGGATAATTCATTTTTGTGTAATCATAACGTCATATATTTGACATCGTCTTGAAAATAAAGTAATCAATCTTACTGGATTATAATATTATCAATTTATACACAACAGATCTGACAAAGGAAAAGGAAATTTCTTTTTAACTATAGCATTATTTATTTATGTCGATTTATACTGATTATCTATATTATAGTCGATGAGAATTTATGTGGACAATAAATTACTTTAGCTCATTCCCGCCTTGAGTTTATTAAATCTGATCATTATATATCATAAAAATACAGTTCCTTTCAGGTTCCATCATTTCAAAACAACTGAATGAATCGGCACACGATTATGACCATTCGATGCGGAATTTTTCGTATACGGTTCTAGATTTTAAGATTACAATTTTAATTTATAAATATGTATATTTTTTGTATTCAATTGACCTTGTGCCATTTTTTTAAAGCCCAACGAAGCGGGTGGAATTCAGCTAGTACATTATAAATTATTTAAATTATTCAGGTGAACGTAATTCTCATTAATAAATATCGGACACACGGTAATCAATATTTCAATATTCTGCTTGTAGGTATTGTAATAATACCATAAATTGGAAACTCAATTATTTTATGTTGGCACGATTAATTATGAAATTAGTATATTATTTAGAAGACAATCATTATTTTTGTCTCGTAATTTTATTTTTACCTATGTTTTATTATCTATACAAGTATTATTGATAACTTTTATAGACTATCGCTTTTGGTATAAAATATATAAACTTGAATGAACATTTCATTAAAATCTGTTTGAATAAGTCATTAGAATAATATTTATTTATGACATTTGAAAAAACATACGACATAAACAATCGAAGTATAGATTAATAAATATATAATGGATAGTATATATTGGCAAAACAAGTCGGTTAGTTTTTCGCACTTCTACGATGTACATCGTAGATATGTAGGTATTAAAAATTTCTAACAGTTGTAACCTTGACCTTTATATTGAACTAAAAATCCGGATAGGTACCTGGCACTTGATAAAGAACAGCTGTTGGCGTGCAGCCAAAACTTTCTACAAACGGGTTAGCTGCAATGCTTCAATTAAGATCAACCGACACGTAATTCCATAAACACTTGCAATAAAAAGTCTAAAAGGGAATGTTTGTCACTCTTCAAAGATGTAATAAAAAACCAGCTTGTTTAAACTTTTATTTCTCTGCAGAAATAATTATTGTGAGTTATAAAAAATCGGTATCTATACTTACTAACTGATTAATTTCCGCTTCGCCGGGATGTAAAACATAGCGAAGGTCAATCGAACCCAAAAAATAAGTAAGCTAGAGCCATCTACGAAAATACCCGCTTCGAATGTTCATATCCCTATTCCGAGACGATCAGTAATGTTAGCGTGATTGTGCCTCAACGGAACTGTATTTTCATTGTATATAGCGATAGAAGATAGCAAAGATCAATCAAATCCAAAAAATAGGTAGCCTAGAACCATCTATGAAAAAATCCGCATCGAATAGTCACACCCCTATTCCGATATGATCAGTAATTTTGGTGTTATTGAGCCTCAAAGGAACTATATTCGCATTATATATAGATACAAGATTAGCAACAATGTAAATAATGATGTTTACACTTAAGTCTCAAAACGTCACATCCGATGCACATTAAATATAATCCTCTTAACTGAATATTATAAATAATGCGCCTTCTTTTCATCTCAACGTACATAAAAGCATTTTATATGAAATAAGGAGAATTTATATGCGTTAAAACATTACGATTACTATTGTACCAATGATTGGGGTCTCGTTGCTTTCACATTGTATTCGTAAAACTTGAACACTGAACATACGAGAGAAACTTATAAGTCACAGATTAGAATTTACACCTACGTGGATGCTAGCTAAATATACATTTAATATACAGTCAATAGGCTTGCCTAAATTTAAAATTGAACGAACCTCTGCAGTTCTCGTAAACATGGGAAAATGATTCAAGCGAAGCATATAATTTCGCACTTAAGTCGAGAGAAAGCTCTTGCAAGTTATCTCCGTATTTCTCTATACGTTTAACAGTTCAGTTTAACTAGTTTCATAGATATGGCTATTATTATAAATATAAAATGAATAAGACGGAAGTACATAATAACAGAAACACGAGAAAGTCATTTGCATTCAAACAGTATGACACGTGTACTCGCACCGATAATATCGAGCATATTATCAGTTGAATTGGCTATAAATACACAATTATACGCCACAGCTTTTACTCGCCAGTTTTGTTTATCGGAAAGATTCCATTTACAGTGCATTAATATATTCCCTAAACATTAGTAATGTAGCTACCGAGGTCATCCTCTTTGGCAATATGGCTGAAATGTTTGAAAATATTGTAAATATGTGTTTTGAATATGTCATTCAAACAATTGAAGGATCGCTTGTGTATAAGTACCGTACATGGAGCTAGAAATTACAACAAAAATATACATACAAAAAACAGTCGTAAAGACAAAAGATATAAGTGCAACATTTGTATTACAAGGAAACATTAAAAAAAGTGTGTATGTACTTATGTACACGCGTTAGAAGTTATACTTCTTTGGCGTAACAAGATAAAAATCTTTTAAATTTTTTTATCTTTCGCCTTATTCTACGTTTGTAGAAAAAACGACTCTAACAATAGAAAAAGTTGACTATAGCTAACTTCAGGGTGTCGGTTTTTCGTGATGGTGTGCGCGAGCATCGTAAAAGTTTACTCTCATCATTTTCCCCTAACGCGCCAAAAGAAGTATAACTTCAATAAAAATACACAATAACAGTCTATTTTACGGATTCCGAGTTATTATTATTACGCTGTCCAACTCAGTCTAGACGCCCACAGTGGTGGCCTCGACGTGATGATACCGAGACACCTACAGTAATGAGCCCGAGGCTCCTACATTTGGTGACCCTGACGTGATGATGCTGAGGTTCCTATACGAATAATACTTTTTATCCTTTTTGTTACTCATTTTTAGACGAGGGATTTCTGTATTTTTTTGGAAGAGACCATAATATAGATTTGACCTATCCCTTTATAACAGTATATTTTCTGTACCTTATGTTCTTTTCTGTAGCCCTGACAACATTTATGCAAAACTAACCTCTGCCCGCGACTTCATTCGCGTGGAATAGTTACTTTGGACTAACGCTAACACGCAGCCGAATCTCTCATGAGGAAAAAAAACCCGATTTTGAAACATTCTGCATTGGTACTCCGCTTCTATTGGCCTTAGCGTGATAATATATAGCCTATAACGTTCCCTGATACATGATCTATATAGATTATAGATATATAAAGAATTTTTCAAATCGATCCAATAGGTTCTGAGATTACCCTCTTCAACATCACAAACTCACAAACTTTTTATCAGGAATGCAATAAACTACGCTAACTAGACTTAGCTGGCCAAAAATTTATAATTATACTAGCTGACCCGTGCCCATTTCGTTGGGTGGTAAACATTTATACAAAACTACTTTTTGTGATTTCAATATAAAATTTAGACATATGCTGACGTTGACTTTTTTGTAGGCATTATCAAGCTCTACAACTTTTCTCTGGAACTCAATCATATATCTCTCATCAGTAAGGCAGCGTTCGTAAGAAACGTATTCGTTCTTCCGTTTTTCTCCGACTTTGCAAATCCGACTTCCACAAAAAAGTCTTTTCATTTTTCAGGTTAATATATAACACTCACAAATAACGTGGCTTTCTATTGTTAAAAAAAATCAAAGTCGGTTTAGTATATCTAGATATTAACCCCTACAACGTTACAACCTCACAAACTCTTTACCTCTTTATAATATTAATATAGATTTATATGTTTAATTTATATTGAGTTATCGGCGGATGTATCGTTATTATATTCATTGCCATGCAATTTCTCATAAAATATTTTGAGAAATGGAACAATTCCTTTTATAGAATTTATAAAGTCAACCGTAAGCATAAATTAACCTACAATAAAATTCACAGGTATATAATAATAGGGACACTATCCTATGGAACAATTGCAATGCAATGATTCATTTCATTTTACTACGAACAATAAAATGAGACTACACTACTGAGAGACGTGTTACACAAATTAAATTCCAGACATTTTATTAAGTAGGCGCACAGATTTCATTATGTCCTCAAACAACCTCATTAGAAGCGAGTATCAGAATTCATTAAACATAAACTAACGTGTATAGTTACCGGTATGCCTGAATATTTGTTAACATTTTTTTTAAGATACATTTTTTATATTTCTCTATAGACCCCGCCATTTTTGTTCACACTCACAAGTTAATATTTCCCGCAGTTATCTTTTACAAATATTTATTTTTCTATACATTGTTCCTGTGTTACATTTAATAAATAAATTTAAAAAAAACTTGCAGTAATATCACAATTAACTTATTATATATGAACATAACAAACTAAAAAGGAGACATGTCTACTTTTCAACTTTCTAAAAATGCACCAAATATTTTAGTCGCGTCGCATTACATTATTCTAAATTCTTAAAACGCAGATAATAAATGTATCAAACAAGAACACTAATTAAAATAATAACTTATAGTTTAGTCGCTTTAGAGACGTGTATTTTTTTATTGATATTAGATCTAAGATTTCATTAAATGATTACACTAAATGCCAGTCTATCTTATAAACCAAGGAAATTAAGAAAAAAGGAAAACCGGCTACGATTACTTATTCTTAAGTTTAGAACATACAATTACAATAAATAACGTACAGCATATTATTCATATTTAAATTCATAACGTTTGTATAAATCATGTTCAAATTTGTCAACAAACGTTTAAGAATTTTAATATTCATGATATTCATATCACGTTTCGTTGTTGTACTTTTTGATCTTATGATAATAACGTTATTTTTTGTATTCTAATGTGTGTAATAAAATGTATAGATATACCTTACTAGCTTTTACCTGTGGCTTCGTTCGCTATAATAAAGATTTGACTTATCCCTCGGACACAGTTCTTTTTTTCTAGATAAAAGATTACCTTATAACCTTAAAACGGTATCCTTAATAACGTGTGTGAATTATTTCGTGATGATCGGATAAGACGTGAAAACTTAAAAAAATAAACAATATACTCATTTATAATATTATTTATAATATTATTATATTATAATAATATAATTTATAACGTATTTAACCTCATTGGAAAAATAAACGCCGCTGAACACTAATTTTACTTTAACAAACAACAATTACTTGATTAATATCACAGGCACCAGTCGTCTTGTCCCTTTAGTTGCTAATAATTTGACATAGAGGAATTGTGTCTGGTGTACAATTACTGACTGGGACAGACACCGATTACTCTGGAAATAATTACTATAATTGAACATTATAATTTTAACTGGTCGGTTGATATTTACACCAACAAGAAAATAACATAACAAAATTCGTTTTCGCCGTTTCACTCAGTGTTGGCTTTATAATGACATAGGTTGTCGTATTTTCGGTTTCGCGCAATTACATCTGAGTATTGTCAAACATGTATATGTAATACATAAAACTGTCATTGTCACGGTCTTAGTGTTCGAACTCCTCCGAAACGGTCGAAACGATTTTTATGAAATTTTAAATATATATTTGGTAGGTATGATAATAGGTCGTAAAGTATATTTTACACCTCTAGGTGATTAGGATGTCCGTATCCAGATTTTTTTTTCAATTTTTATATTATATTTTTTTTATTTGTCATTAAAAAAATACATGCAACCCCAAATTTTCACCTTCTTTCCCTTATTTTAAACTTAATCTCCCCTTTTTTATTCGCAATTTTAGTATTTTCGTATGAACATTACCCAAATAATTCAACGGTCGGATGTTGCTCAATGACAGATGGCGTTATGTCTGCCTCATCAAAATCTCTTCCACATATCTAAGTCTAAATCATTTCACTAAACCAACTATGTATGTGTTTGAGTGAGTCCCTGAAGTGTTTGGTTTCGCAATTGGAATTTGGAGTCACTGTAATTGGGTTCTAGGTTTTTTAAAGGCTTTTCGAGTTTGCAAACACAGTTAGAACCGGTAGGTAATCGATTTCACACAGACGAAGTTACGCGGGGGTCAGCCAGTAATATACTACAATAGTGAAATATATTTAATGCTAATTAAAGTGTTGTCTTGACAAATAAATCATCAGGCAGCAGGTACGCGACAAGCTCGTATGAGTTATAATTAGATCGCGACTCACATTGGTTATGCGCATCGTTGATGCAAATACTTGGCCCATTTATTCCAACGAATACACATATTGTATACATTACGTTTATGCACAGGTCATAATATTTTTTATTACCTTCTAATGTCATTAAAGCGATATGTAACATAACGTTTTGATCTGAATATATTTCTTTTATATAAATAGGTTTTATGAATAAATAATTTATTTTTTATTACCCATAAGATAAACAATCTTATACACTTTTCAGTTAGTATTATATATATATAAAATATAGACACTTTGAAGACCAATCAGGTTAAACTACTGAATGTATCGGCATAGAACTATGACCATATGATGGGCAATCTTTCGTAGATAGTTTCGAGTTCTAACTTCACTTATTTAAGCATTCCTTTGACCTTTTACCATTTTTATAATCTCCTTAGAGACGGACGGGAGTTGGCTATTTTGTAACTATTTTCATATACTTTCAACGAATATACGATTGTTTTCTAATAGAACGTATATTGTTAATTGCTTCAGATATTATATATTAAGTATCTTGTTGTGTTTGTTTTTTTAATTCGTTTGGTTCTTTCATATTTTCTCAGTTATAATGAGGTATGGTACAAATAGAAATTAATTAACCATGGATTTTCTTAGAGTAATAGGTATACATATTCCAAACGTCGTTCAGTGTGAAAGGTTATCATTTATCCATTTTTATCAACAGGAACTGTGTAATGACGATTTATAAAAACTATGTTAATCCAATTAAAATTATGCGTAGAACATTTAAGGTAAATATAAGAACAGTGTTATGTAAACTTTGCGTTTTTTTTTTCTATGTATTATTTTTGTTCTTGCAATTACAGAGCTTAGTATTGGTCAAATATGTTGAAATCTTTCTCTAATTTAACACTGTACTAACATAAAGATGTTACGCAAAATATACTCAATCTGAATAAACGAATAAGTAAATAGAGCGAATTTCTTTTTTATCCAACGCAATATTAAAACAAAATCTGCAACGAGATTTTTCGGTTTTTACATAGTAAATCACGTAAATAGAAATTATGTGTCACTAATCAATTTAAAAAATACATAGCACAAAATGTTACTGATAAATAATTTTTTGACTAAGATATTATAATTAATATTTAATAAAAAATGTATTGCGCTTTCATGAGTTGCGTCAGATTAGCGACGCGTATTATAGGGGCCAGTTTACACCTAATATTGATATTTTGCAGCTAATCATACGTTTGACTTATTAATAGTCTTTATAAAAATGTATATAATTATTGCTACGAGTGCCAATAGAAATGACAAACACACTAATGTTAATAATTTCTATAAACAAATTCTGAATTTTAAATATATGAAAATTGAAGAGAGAACACGTTTATTTCATTGTTTTCCGTTTTCACTTCTGTCGGCAGTCCTTGTGACTGCCTCGAGTTTTTTTATTATAGCGAGTTCTTAACGAGCGCTTGTGAGTAAAAAATGAAATATTTCATTGAAAACCGTCAATACCACCCAAGTAGTAAATCAAAACGTTCGCTTGACAGGAATCATTTTATGGCTTATTCAATATGAGATTGTTCGTTGTTGGACATATTTCTTTGTATTAGTTTGTCGCACATGCAGTATTTTTTTCGACGTGGTTACACTACAAACACGCGATGGAGGAAAATATATTTGGAAGCGTTTTCGCTTCGGCGTAAAAACCATCTCACAAGTATTCAGGTCACTGTTGTTGTTCTGGGAACGGACTATTCTTAAATGGTTGAAATTTGTAACAGTTGAAATTAATAAGATAACATACCATATAACTTTGATGTTACTTTTTATGAAGATGGATCGGTTTTATAAACTAACTTTCAAAATAGTCACTATAATAATTATTGTCAAAGAACATAAAATATTATTAAATGGTTGAAATTAGTAACAATTGAAATTATTAACACATCTCATACAACTTTGATGCTATTTTTTTTTATTAAAATGGATCAGTTTTGTTAATTTAGTATCTCTGATAATTATTGTCAAAGTAGATAAATATTATTAAATGGTTGAAATTTGTAACAGCTGAAATTATTAAGATAGCATACCATACAACTTTGATGCTATTTTTTATTAAGATCCGATTCCGAGGTCTAATAAATACGTCCCATTTACTAATGTAGGCTTTTACTCTCCGGTTAGCAGAATATCTAGTTCATATAACTCATTCCATAAAACATGCGACATTTTCTCAATTAAACGAAATCATTTCATAACAGCGATAGAGACATATCAGTCTACATATTCACAAAATACAGTTATAATTGTTACAGTATTTCTTTTTTTTCTCATTCTGTTTCAATTTCCTTGTTGTTGGATTATGTTAAATTTATTTAAATATGTAATGTAAATATTTAGTTTTATTAATATTTAATTTATTGTTGGAGCATGCCGTGGTTGTCTCTAAATATAACTACATTCATAATGTATCACAATAGTCCTAATTTTTATATACTTACTAATAATGTATTGTCATGTTGACGATCCTAAAAAAAATAAATAAATAAATAAGATGGATCGGTTTTATAACCCAACTTTCAAAATAATGACTGTAATACTTATTGTTAAAAGACATAAAACATTATTTAGAAAAAATAACACATTATTTATATAATATGAGTATGTAGTAGTTTTAAACTAGCAATTGCAATATAGATTTAATAACTCAGGAACAGTATATTTTCGGAATGAAAGGCACACTTTGTCCTTTCCTCTGAGAACGGGTATGTAAAGTTTAATGACAATCGATTGAGTAGTGGTGTGAAAGCGTAACAAACAAACGAGTGAGCGAGCAGAATCTACTTAGAAGTATGTGGACATTGAAAAAATGTTATTGAATTTACAACTACGCCAAAACAGATCAAAAAGTATTAAATAAACGAAACAATCAACTTCTAACCGTATAATTGCGCGAATTTCTGTATAATTATCCACAAAACCAATATATTTAGATCGTTATTAATTATACGTTTTTACTTTTGAAATAAATAGTACCTACTTGTGGTCGTCTTTTGGTCGAAATTCGACAGACATTTAGAAGTACAGAGTTTTGCTTCACATGTTAATTATATTGTATATGTTGTAGATTGTAAAGCATAAAGAATAGAGAAATACAAGAAAAGACCACTAATTCTAGTATTTCTTTGATAACGTAAAAGCATGTCAATAACTGCTAAATAAAAAACAAAGAACTTCGGTTGAAGAATAGAGGAGGAATATGTACTTAATTGATAGTAGTCCGGTGAAGCTGTTAAGACCTTGCTAGGTCAATAGCATAGTTAGTTCGAAACAAAAAACTTAACCGATTTGTATCTGCCTAAATAGATAATTAAATAAATTCTTAATATAACCGATCAATGTGTCATTTTGTTAGATCCTGAACTAAATGATATAAAAATTCTCGCTATGTACACGTTAAACATTAATACCCTTTGAGATATAACGTACCAGAAACATCTGTTTTATATCAGGTACCGCATAACGATTGAAGTGGTCAGGTGAAATTAATCATGATAGGTAGTTATATTGGGGATCAAAGATAATGCAATCGCCTGATGATTCAACAACTAATTAAAACGGAAAATAATTGATTAAACGTATACATAACAATGTTTGCAACATAATTATAATCTTGTGATATTTGGACGATTTTCATTTTTTTCTATGTATACGCATATACTTTGCCAATAATCCTATTAAGCTAAAAGGTCGCGTTTTCAATCCCTCCTACTAAATTTCGTATGAGAGGCCTAAATGATAAAGCTGTTGTTGGGTGTTAAATGTCTATATATGTAGGTATATCAGCTGTTTAATTATCATAATAAAATCTTTGTTAAAGTTTCGTAATAATTGCCGTATATTAAATTGTTTCCTAATATATAATACTCGATTTTGTTTGTGGTCTCGGTCGAGTTATTGTGGGCTTTGAAAATAAAATACAGCCGATGTTACTTTCTGTTGTATGTCAGATGATGTCAGTTTTATATATATTAAATAATTTTTAAAATCGGTTAAGTATTTATCCATAATAAACAAAAAGACTAAATTTTTTCTCTGTATATCTCTGTAATAGTAGTTAAATATTCATAAATACAATTTAAATTCAGCAAAATCCATCGCACTATACTAATACAGTTATTTTCTAGTCAATTTATATACAAGGTAGTTATTACACTTAATATTTCTAAATTACTGAAGGGTCAAGTATTTATTATAGTAAATGGTTTGCCAATAAAATTGAAGTTTATATTTTTCATCGCTCTTAAATGCAGTAAATAATCATTATTTATATATCCAAAAACTAATATCTTAAAACATATATTGAGACACCAGCTTCTCCCCGCGACTTCGTTCGCGTGGAATTGTTACTTTGGGCTAACGCTAGCACGCAGCGGAAGCTCGCAACAGGAAAAACCCCCGATTTTGGAACATTCTTCAATGATGGTCCGCTTCTATTGGTCATAGCGTTATGAATATATAACCTATAGTCTTCTTCGATAAATTAGCTATCTAACAGCGAAAGAATTTTTCAAATCAGACCAGTAGTGTCTGAGATTAGCAAACAAACTCTTCCGCTTTATAATATCAGTATAGATCATATTACAGTTGACATAACAAAATATACTTTTGAAAAATATTTCAATACTTACTATCAATCATAGTTTATTATCCAGTGCATGGACACATGTATAGAGTATGTCTAATTCGCGTAACGTTTGGCTCTCGATCCGAACGACCTTGGCACAACGTTCGAGACGCGATAAGAGAGGTATGCAGCTCTGTGTAGCACTTACTCACCGCGCGGCACCGGTGCATAATATTAACGAGATAATGAAGACTCCGCGACATGCTAATCAGCGTAAGCATATAGGAACACAACGTGGTAAAAGTCAATTTGTATAGAACATTCCAGAGTGCTCCTTGAAAAACACTTTACTCATTTTCATAGGAGAGTTGTTTGCTAATTATTTTTACTGCTTACCAAATAAACAGTTATAGGTACCAGTTAGGTTTTTGATTTTTTCTGATTATAAAGACATCTGCGATTGATTTTTTTTAACTTTATTTTTGGCAACCAATCTTTTAGATTATTACTGCCATTGTCGAGTAGTTAATATTATTACAAGTTAGTGTCGTCCGATCATTTCAATGTCAATGTTAATGTTCCAACAAGATGGTGGCTCCCTTGTTATAACTTTCCAGGGACTTTTGTGGTATCTCAGAATTCATGCTCCATGTTATTATTTTCCCTTCACTTCACTTATGCACAATAAACAAACTATATTACATAAAACACCACCAATTTTTCACAATATAGAGTCAAGTAACACAAGATTATGAATAAAATATAAAATCCACAACATAACAAATTAAAATCCCGCCAAAAAAACCTCTATTGATATTTGTTATGTAATGAGCAGAGTTTTTGGTAGGCACTTTACAGATTATATTTCTATCTAGGTAAAAATACGAATTCCAATAGATGGAAATTCTTAGATATTTGATACTATTTTCTGCATTTTAAGCAGCTTCAATGAACATTCATATGTACATATACGTTATTGTGTTTTTAATAAAATCATTCTCGAATGCATATAAATACAATAGATGTAGAAGTTATTCCTTATTTTGAATTATATGCAAATTTCAAATTATTTGTAGGATTCTAGACTGGCTAAACAAATTGAGGGTAATGACAGGCTAGCCGGTGTTCGAGGACGCTGTACTCAATGATGCTATTAATTTAAATGCATCAAATCATTATTAATCTTGAAATAACAAACGACTTTATTGTAAGCGGTAATCGTGCTTTGCGGCCGGCGTTGTTTGTAGTCTATGACTTCTGAATAAATCAATTCATTATATAAATTGTTCTAAATGGGTCTCAACGCAACACATTATTTACGGTACTTATATTTGAATAAGTGGCTTCAAAATTGTACGCGAAATATTATAGTCGATATTAATTGATTTCGTGTCGTAATTAATTCGTTTTTAACATCGCGAAACAATAAATTATAATGTAGTAGGTTACAGTAAATTAATACGAAATTAATAGGTGGCGTACAGTCTTTTGACGATGTTCTTAATATATACTACTACAGATAATAATTATATGCGTTATATAAGATCAAATACAATAGGTAAAGAATAATAATCATCTTTAACATTCCTCTCGGTACAGTCTGTAGACGTAAATAAAAAGATAATTATAGTTTCGAAGTTGAAAAGGAGTTGTCCTTCGATAGTAACCCTTTTAATACAGTATAAGCCATTCATGGTCACTTGTAAAAAGGGGCAGCTGTGTGTGAGTTGATTATACACAAGAATTCGTGATTTATTACAAGATTAATTCTATACGCCTTTTCTTTATAATAGATGATATGTTAAAACTCTTTTTACATTTTTACTTACACTTCCATAATACTGTACTCTCCAAAAATGGGTCAATACGTATAGTAGAATAGATAATGTACTATGTATCTATTCTCAATATATTAATTTAAAGCGACAGTTTCAAAAATGAATTACAATGTTATTGTTTTTTCTCAGAACATTCAACGCAGTACAATTTCTTTGCCAGTAGAATTCAATTTAAATTTCAAACCAACAACAAGTTTACAAATATCAACACTTCAGCAAAACCACATATAGTACATATAAATATAATTTCCCTTGTCTTCTATTACCCTTGTTATTTTCCTCTCCGCGTGCCCGGTATAGTTTGGTATTCGTTGTTTAGATTGAACCGCATGCGTTGTAACTTTACCTAACTGTATTGTAATTCGAATATGAAGTGACTCACATAGCAATCAGCCGCTTTCTGCGAACTGATGTATCGCATAAACCTGTGTATACAATTGATTACTGGAAGTACTATACAGTAATTAAATGTTCTATGACATCGTATTCTTTAGTTAATAATTCATCTAAGTTCTTTGATCTATATGCAACTATATTTACTTTAGCTTCTTCCAATATTTAACATTCTGTTTTTAATAATTTACCATATAACAGTTGAGTTAATAATAGTTTCAAAACGTGAAGTTTTAAAATAAACACCAAATATAGTTTATTACTCTAAACTTCTAATGGTTCAATCCGTAGATATAGATACAATAATCGATCATTGATGGTTGAAGCCGATACATTTGCGAAATTAAAGTTTCTATATATATGTTAACGGAAATTATGAGATGACTCATGCTTTACCACTGAATAAAAATAACTGTGCAACAAACGGCAATGTAACTTTATATTAGTTTATTATTAATTATTTGACTCACGCCCTCGTTGGAATCAATTACGAAAATGTACGTCTGGGTTGCCAGTCGCCTCAATCACAGTTCCCAATAACTAGATTCGATGTCATGCACGATAGAAATGGGTCGAGGTCGTGTTTGCCGTCTGACCTAGACGATCCATAATGCTAATGAAAATCATTGCTAACGTATATTTTTTTTATTTATTTTTTCGATCTGACTACGCTATTGACCAAGCAAGGTCTTAACAGCTTCACCGGACTACTGCTATATTTATTTAAAAACTATATATTATTAAGTTATTATACAACCATGAACAGACAAACATTGAGAAAGGTGTAGACATATAATTCATACGTTTAATATCACTTTTGTTAATCGTATCGTGAATTTTATTGGTTCGCACACATATATATATATATATATATATATATATATATATATATATTGGAATTAGCAATATAAATGGAGAGAGGGATGATCGCAATTCGATACGATTCACTTCTGTTTCCCTTGACGTGTTGCATGAGCATTGTATAAAAGTCACCAAGATTTGCCAGTCATTATTTAGAAGCATATCAGAGAGTCGTGGTAATTTCAAAGTCCGTTAAATGTCTTGAGATTAACATTTACAGGTTTGACAAAAAATATCGAACGGTTTGATAGTAGACTTCTTCTTCATTAAACCCAAAAGATAATATAATCATATATGATCACATTCAAGATAAATTGGTCCATTTTAGTGTAACATTTTAGTAGGGCGAGGAAGTGGCATTTATTATAATTAATTGGGGTTAGAGTTTAAACGAATGTCACGCGTTTTAAATCATCCGTCACCATGACCGTTGAACTGCCAGGATAACGTTATAGGGTTAAAAATCAAGAAGAGGTTATACTGTCATATAGATCATAAATTGGTGAATTTTTTTTTCACGAATTCAGGACACTAAATAATAAAAAACACTCGAATGTATGAGAAAGGAACTGAACTTTATGGGTCGAAGTAATAACGAGAATTCGATTATACGAATACTAGCTTTTACTCGCGGCTTCGTTCGTATTAAAGTAGATTTGACTTATGTCTCCATAACAGTATTGTTTTGTGAATAAAATCCTAAATCCTACTTTCTAGAACATGTATACAAAATTTTATTATGATTATATGTTATCATATAATATGACAAACAAAAACATTCACATTTAAAACATTAGTAAATACTCTTGCTGTTAAATATGTGCACGTTATTCCTGTTTAGTATACGTTCAATACCCAGTACTAACATTATTACTAACATTATTCCGATTCACTAAAGCAAAAAACTAGGATCTCATTCTGCAAACTAGCTTCATACATCGTTGACCTTCACTACTCTTTGAAATGTAATTGAAAAATTAATTGCCATTCAATAAGTACTTGCTAAATGCTAAACATACTTCTTTTGTTACTATAGACCAGTGTTTTTCAAACTGTGTGTCGTGAAGCCTCTTTAGGGGGGTCGTAAAGCTTCTATAGCGGAGATGAAAAAGTTTGAGAAAGCTACTGCAGTAAAAAAACAATAAAGATTTATTAAGAAAAATGTTAATGGACATAATATCATTTGTCTTAAATAAACAAAAAATAGAACTTAGGAGAACTCTTATGTATTTATCTGAACTCTAATTACGAAAATTAATAAATATGTTAAATTGAATATTTGTCACAAAATATAATACATGCAAAAACCAAACGGGTAAGCCGGTCGCGACATATGTCTTCATACTAAAGGGGCCGTGTCGAGAAAAAGTTTGAAAAACACTGCTATAGACTAATTGTAATAAAAATACTATCGTAATGGAGGACTGTTATAAAGATTCGATTATGAATTGGTTCTTTGAGCTAGAACAATCGCGATACTATTATGTGATTAGGTAAAGAAGTAGGTAGCTATGTTCGTTTGGCGTACGTGAGCTATATCTAGTTTCACATAAAATGGAAAACACGTGTTTTTCAACATTCTATATGTAGGTGGAAAATAAATAAACAAAATAACGTTAGAAAAATATATCTGTTTAGTATTTGAATATTCTTAACTCTATACGTAAGATGCCTATCAACATGCCTTATATTATACAAGTTACATTAATAACTATTTTTCTTTTTGTTTGAAGTGTTTTTTATATTATAGGAGGCAAACGGATAGGTGGGTCACCTGAATCTAAGTGATCACCACCGTCCATAAACACTAATTGCAACACAAGTGCGTTGCCAACCTGTCTTGGGGGATAGGGGGAGTAAGGGAAGGGGGAAGGGCCTCCGACGCTCTCACTGACCGAACGAAACGCAACAATGCAAGCACTGTTACTTCCATGTTACCTGGGTAGCTGCTTCCGTTCTCAAAGTTGTTTCAAAGGAAGAGTCAGTATTTCTGCATGTATTTGTGGTTATTCCAAAATAATTTGTTTACTCGTTTAACAAAATAAACGAGAAAATTTCCCAACACAACCGTATTTAACATCAATGCGGTTCGTACTTGGAAACAGTTTGTGGTTTTGTCAATTTTAAGTTCACAATTTAATGTACAAAGAGTTAACTATACCCTTAGTTGGGATTTTATATAAATCCTAATGCTTACTAATATTGTAAATGCAAATATAAGTTTGTTTGTTTGTTACACCTTAAGAACTCAACCGATAGTCATGAAATTTTACAAACACATTGTCAGGGTACAAAGACGGACATTCCATGTAGAATTAATGTCATTTTTCTGAAAGTTAGACCAAATCTACATTGAGCGGAGCCGCGAACAAAAGCTAGAATATTATAAACGAATAACATTGTAATCGTACGGTTTAAGAAACTATTACCAGTTATTTTTAGGGATTTTTCTGGTAGTGTGTATATATCCAAAAGACTCTTCTATATTCTTGTTTTAGTCTGTATTCACTTATTTGGTGTAGGCCTTCTTTAATATACGCGATTTTACTTTATTTTGTTGTATCAATTTTGATCCCGCCATTTACGTGCCCAACGCATTTATGGTGTTCGTGTGAGGCCGTCCTTTTCACATGGAACACCTTTTACAAGGAATCATGTTTACAAACAAAGTATCCAGTCCTGACGCTCTTAAATAAATAAATATATGACTTGTGGCATAAGTATAAAAATAAGAAGTTACTCTTTTATTAAATTTCAAAATTTCTTATAACAGCCCTATAAAAAAACAAAACATAATTATCTATTAATATTTAGCTCCAGTCCTTCTCCGATAGTACCGAGGGTTAATATACATTAAACTTAGGCATCAAAAATGGTTTCACTTATTTGTTATGACACACTGACGGTACGCATCCTGTTTTGATATGGAGAAAGTTAGGTACGGAATGTAATAAAATTAACTTAATAAATATTATTTCATAAGAGTCAAATTAATTCGTCTAATAAAGTTTTAGAATAATGGTATCTCATACCTTTATAACGGTGACGATCGGAAATCTGGCATTTAAATTATATGCATAAAAACTTTTTTTTATGTAAAATGTTTCTATATTATTTGTTATTATAACTAATAGTTTAATTAGCCTTATCAGTATATAAAATAGTAAATGATAATTAATAAATAAATATATAAACATAAAAATTATTATTACATTGAGTAAATACATTTTAAATCATAAATTAGTTACTTGTATAATACATATTGGTCCTTAAATACAGTTCTATTACTTTCCACGGAAATAACTTTTTTTTAATACACGATCATTTTATAAAACGCAGTTTATGTTTACAAAAAATAACGTTATTAAAGGATGGTACTTGACATGATATGAATATTTATGGTTACAAATATGACCCCAGTGTCATAACTATTAATAATATGTTAAAATACAGTCATGTAAAAAGCATACTTTGATCGTATTTATGCACCATTAAATCTCCAATTAACACACTACATAGTAGAATACAGGCGAATAATGTATATTTATTTTTTTTTTCATTTACAACAAACAATGTTAATAATGATCAGCGTTTTCACTGTGGAATTCGCTTGAAGTGTGTCGCGATCGTGAGTGGAAGACAGAAACGAACACGGACACGGCTCCACATGTGACATCTACATATGAAGGGTCTCGCTAACTGCACCCATGTCGAAAGTAGCGTTTCGTTTGTTTAACACGCAACTAAACGAGATGTGAATTGCAACATCTGCACTTAAACCACCGCGAATTTGTGAAACTATCATTAGCTCATCCTCGTTTTATATCTGTAACAAAACAAAAGACGCCGACTAGACAATAAACACCGCCAATAACAAAGCCTCATATTCACACTTCCTAGAAGACAAAGTAGATAGATAAAATCCTACCATCCCTTTTGAGTACAAAATAGTGACACGTTTATCGCGCTTGCAATCTTTGACGGTTATATTCGTTTTAAAAGACATTCGAAATATAAATAAAGTTAAATCGGATTGCCACCGCGTTTCCAGCAGTCACATTAAATCGGAGGCGCAATAAAAGCCGGAGCAAGCACCTCAGAGACGGGCCCGAGAAACAAAGGGTAATACGTCTCGGAATTGACTTTTTGAGAATACCTATGTGAGGTCGCGTCATTCCCAGACGCATTCACTTTTCCTCACAGCGGCCACAAGCGATATAAAAGCCGAAGGTCGAATGCTGTTTTTATTTCCATACTCACCTGGTTTTATGCATGAATGTATTCCAGATTGTTTTTAGCGTTCTTTCATAAGCTAAACTTCATTTTAAGACGTGAGCGATCGTAAATCCAGTTTTATGTTAGCACATTCGGGAATTGTGTTGGTCTTAAATTTAGAAATTATGCAAACGAAATTCTTTGATGCTGGAATAACGACAACCAGGTGTTGGGATATTTGTAGATGACCTACCTCCATAGGAAAAGGCCGTAGTATTATAAAACACTTTGTATCCTAGATTTCCATTAATTTTGAAGACATGATGAGTCAACGGAAGCGTGCTCAGACTTTGCGGTGATTAGCGTGGTTTTAAATTCTATAATGGAACGTAATTATTTCGTAAAGTAATATCTCATCGTAAAAAAATTTGCAGAGTATTTCTGGAATTTTCCATGATCATCCGACTATCTGTAGCCGGCATACTAAAACTCGTTCCCCAAACACTTCTCAAATTCAGCAACAGCAATTGAGAACTATCTTCATTTCTACATTTAGCGCATCTTCAACTACATCGTCCTTTAAGATCAGATGAGGTTGAGATCAATATGCTATATATAATATATAGCATATATATATATA